>VACF01002397.1:0-124610 GCA_006891605.1 Pleurozium schreberi | reverse complement strand
ATCTCCTTGTCCATCGACGGCTTGCAGTCGTCGAGCTGGGTGATTACGGCGGTGATTAGATTGAAATTCGTAATGGTAATCAGCCCTGGTAATTGGGAGGTATAAGGTGGAAGATTTTGCTCATTTCACTTGCTTTCTCTCTTGAGCTGTGTTGTCCTTGCTTGAAAAAGCTTTGCATTGCAGTTCGGGAGGAAGCAAAAATGGTTGGCTATTGCTTTGCCACATTTCAGTTGGCCCCACACAACAGTAGGCAAAGCATAATCCATCTATTTCATACAGAACGTGTTGTGTCTTTGTGCAGATATGGAAGAGAATAAAGAGAATCAAGAGATGCCGAGACCCGAAGGTGCATCCCCAGCAAGGAAGCGACATGGGAATAGGGCCGCCATTGATTGGGAAACTTTCAATCAAGCGGCGGTCATGGCGAAGCCCGGGTGGGAAGTGCAAATGGAGCCGTGGACCCGGCTCACGTGTCGGACTTACATCAACTGGGCCCACATTAACCGCCACTAGGCACGTGAGCACCACGAGACCCATGTGAAATCCGGCGCTGCACTTATCTTGTATTGCGAACATCTGGCATTCAAGAAGCGCTTGACTGAGGTGGCATTGTTTCTGTGGAGAGAGCTCTCAAAAAAGGATGGGACCTTCTCATTGTGCCAAATGGCGTATGCGGAGGTGTTTTTGGCCAAGGACGTGGATTGGAATACGTACCCGAACGTGGCCCGGAAAGGCGTATACCCAAACCGACAACGTTCCATTCCACCAAATCCTGCGGTGCCGTTGGATGGCAATCAGGCCATAGCAGGGGCTGTGGCGCAAGTGGTTGCAGCGGTGAACCCGGCTGCAATACATGCAGCATTGCAGGGGCCAAATCTAATAGATCCTGCGGATGTTGGGCGCGAGGGTGGTCCACAGGATTTAGACCAGCCCATGCTAGACCAGCCAGGTGATGGACTTGATGGCCTCGAGGGTGGAGTGGCAGTCGTGGACCATGAATTACAGCGATTACGAGCGTCGTTGGCCACGATGGAGATCCAAAACATGGATTTAGAGCGTCGGCATTGAGTAGAGCTGGAAGCCCAGATGGCACAAGTGAAGGCTCTCACAGAGGAGAATGCCAAACTTCAGGCAAGTAACACTGATTTGCTAGCTCGTGCAAATCGGTTGAGCGAAGAGGGCATTCCACCCCTGGATGAAGTTGTGGAAAGGGTAACGCACGGGCTAGTAGACCCGCCTAATACCACAAATTCCTTCGTGGTGCGGTCGAGCAATCCATTCAAGCCAACTCAATTCCGTGGCGAGAGTTCTAACGCGGCCGCCCAATCAACAACACAAGAGGGCGAAGAAATGATTGAAATTCCCCGGTTTATCCATGATGCCCTGGTTGTACGAGCCGAGCATGCAAAGTTGGAGTGCGCTAACGCCAAGCCAGACGCGGAATCGTGTTCAAAGTCCAATTGGGAAATGGTCCGCCAGATGACAGATCTGAGGGTTGTGAATGCTAGGTTGTTGCTCCACAATCCAGCDAGGGAAGAAATGTTGCTCTCCATGAGCAACATGAAGTCGACATCCAATCTCGCAATGAACAAGGTAGAGCAGATGCAGCGTGAGGTGAGAAGAATAGCTGCAGAGTTTGGAGATGGAGGTCAACGTCGCTTCGGATTGACATCGTGGCCGCGATTGGAAGAGATGTTTCACGACAATCTGCCAACAGTCCGAGGTAGTCCGAGCATTGATTGGAATGTGCATCCACGGCTAGAATTTCAATTCAATACGGCACGATTTAAGTACGTGGAAGAGGGTTACGTTGGCCAGCACCCACTTTTGTGGCCAAACGTCCCGGCTTTTATTCATGATGGAAGTGTCTGCGTCATGTGTCAAGAACCATTTGGCCCAAAAGGTAGATGGACCGTTGGAACATGTGTACATGTGTACCACCCTCAATGCCTAATTCCACACATGGTGACAAGAAAGCGGTGCATTTCTTGCATGGCTCCATTTCATCCGCGACTGTACAAGATGTTTGGGCTTGAAGGCCACATGCCCCTCCACTACGAGTTTAACAAAGAAAATTTATCAGGCAATGACAATAGAAAGCACTGGGGTAAGGAAATGTTGTGGATGTGGAAGTGGGGTCATGACAATCTACACCTCCCCTATCAAACCGTGGCCGGAATCCCATTTCAAAATGACGCGGCATTGACGGAGGTGATCAAGAAGGTGATCGGTGCCGCCAACAATGGGCAACGAGTATACCTTGCCCAACTTGCTGGTGGGCATTGGGATGGAGAGCGTCAAGTGTTCGTGCGTGCACCCCAGCCCAAGAATATTTTTTTCGACGCCCAGGGCATCCCTGTGGGAATCCAAGGTCAAATGGATCATGACACGGAAGTGTGCTACGTTGAGGACACGTCATTCCATGAGCCTGCCATGTTGAGGGCAATTTTATCCCACTTGCATGATCAATACGATGAGGATGTAGTAGCTCTTTTGCAAACGTTGCAATCTAGAAAAGAATTGCAGCACTTTTTGAGAGATAGCATAGCGCGAGGCATTGTAGCACCAGAACTTGTATAGTACCTTCTGGTGAGGAGTTAGCTATTAGCCGCACGTTATTATGTATAATATTTGTGTATAAATGACATTTTTGAAAGCACATTGCTTATGTTGTAAATATACATTTTTGTGGGCAATGAAGCACTACTAGTTTACCACTCCTTGATAATTTTCTCTAACGAGTTTATTGTCTATTGTTGGCCTCTTGTTTTAGCGTTTTGTATTGCATTTATCTCTCGACGTATTTTTGTAATGCGTAACCTGTAAAAGGATGGAGGACTTTTTTTTGCCAAAAATCATTGAAAACTGCAATTGCTCTAGCACAAAGTACCGGAAAACTTTAATTGATTTTTTCATATCTAACTATAGGATCTTAGTGTCTTCTATATATTACATAGCTAGCATAAAATAGCGTGAATCAAATTTCAAAATGTATGATTGCACAAATTGCACAAATTTTGTATTCAAGAGTGGAAAAAAAGTTGAGCCCACGGAAAGGAGACAAATCAGAAAGCGAATGAAGGTGTGGGTTAAGACCCTTAAACCTAAAACGTTTGCAGTTTACGAGACTTGTGCAAAGTCAWTAAGAATACGGTGTCAGGAAAAACATGCAAAGACAACCAAATTATGAAAAGAAAAAACATTCAAAGCCCGCAAAAAAATGGAAATAAAAAAACATATAAAGCCAAATAAAATGTGGAAAGGCAAAAAAATATAGAGCCCAAAAAATACGGGAAGGAAAGAAAATACAACGCCAAATAAAATGTGTGAATGAAAAACAATGTAAAGCCAATCAAAATATAGAAACGTGAAAAATGAAAAGCCCAAATAAATTCGTTCACTTTCCTGGGGGTTTTCCATGTGGTTCGTGTAAATTAAAAAACAAAAATTTCAAAAATTAACACATGCTAAAAATCTTAAACCGGTTCTGAGACCAGACCCTACAGTCCACCGTCGACAGTGGCCGTCAATCGTCGACCGTCGAACGAGGCTGTCTCTGAAGACCGTCCAGACAGTCTTGAGAAGCCATTTAAAACCGTCCATCTGGACCACGGTACCCAGAGCGTCCATCTGGACCGTCGACAGAGTCCGTCCATGCAGTCCGTCCTTGCAATCGAGAGCGTCCACTGAAATCGTCCACTGGGCACGTTCGTCCAAGGTGTCCCGTCGGGTCCGTCCTCCAATCACGTCGTCGACGATTTTTCATCCTCCGTCGTCGATTTTGTTATTGATTTCATCCTGACGGACGCTGGGGTTGACGTCAGACGTCCGTCCAGACATCCGGACGCCCGGACGTGACGTGATGTGGATAACGGTGGTTGTAGAGTTCATCTTTCATTTCACTTCAAGCATTACTTCTACTTGTTTCTTGTATATTGTGAATCCACAAGCACATGCGGACATGCCTCATAAAGATGCTGTCACTTATTTGATGGTCTTGCAATTGCATATATGGAATGATTATCTACAAGATTTGTACACTACTATTAGTAGTCAATTCCTACAACTTCTTTCCTTCTTGATGAGTTGCTAGAGTAAACTGGCCAATTCACTATAAGAAACCGACGTTTTTGAAATTGTTAAAAAAATGTGCCAAAGTGTTTTTTTTTAACGAATTTGACATCATCATTGATGTTGTCCAAAATATGTTCTTTTTTTAATGTGTAAAAATGTGCCCAAATTTCCTGAAATGTCACAAAAAATGTCACTATTATCGGTGATGTCACTAAAAATCAAGGCCCTCCAAACTTCTCTAAGTGTGGCACGTGGAGGGGTCCGAAGCGCCACATCACCTTTTTTTTTGGGCAACTTTTGCCACGCGGACTCCCCTCCAAAAAACTTTCCTGCCCAAAGCAATGACATGGACCCCTCAAATCCGACGTAGACCCCAAAAATATGGTGTGGCGGGTGTCAACCCAAATTCTCCCCTAACTAATTTAGAGGTTCAAGTTAGATTAACATACAAGTTCCTTATGAAGTTTTCATATATGCAAATGTGCAATCTTAACATATAAGAGAAAGACTAAAGAGTTCAAGAACAATAATCAAGATAGAATATAACAAATTGCCTTCCAAGCGGACCGTCTTTTTATCAATGGTAGAATATAAGTTTATATATCTATATTGTTTGTTTTTGTTTTTTTGTTTTTATATATACATATATCTTATTTAAAGGAAAATCAAGAATGGATGCTCAACAAGAGAAAATACAAGAATGAGAGTGAGTAAAGACTCATACCAATGGAGCATACATTGCGAGCAGACCTTCTGCCATTGTAATCACCACCACGTTCTTGTCCAAGCTTCAAATAAGGAGTATCTTAGCTCTCTGGATTCCTATCAACAAGAGCTACTCACTCCAACAAGATATATACTAATATTTTTTACTGCCCTAAAAAATATAACTACAAACCCGAGGCTAAAAGTTCTACAACTTGCCTCACGATTCTACTTCAGAGCTCTCTTTACTTCTACAGTTGTAACTTCTATCTATGTAATCCAAATGAAGTGAAACAACATGATTTGGAAGCACAAAAAATGTAAGCAATCTCTCCAAGTTATTTCGCATAAATTGTATTCTTTCTCACAAAGTTATGAACCTTCAAAGGTTCAGACCTTGAAAACTCAAGGCAGCTAAGCTCTGTTCACTTAAACGGCCACAACTTTCTACTCACAATCTCAATTACTACGAAATAAATCTTGATAGAAAGCCAACAAGAAGGTACAGATGCTCTATGAAAGTGTTTTAATCAACTCTAAAGTGTTTAACCTCCTACAGATGAGAGAACTATGACTATGTTGAACACACGCTCAACTCTCAACTATCTTTGATTAACTAACTCCTTGCCTTCAAGAGAAAAAGAGATGAAAAGTATGGAATACAAAAGTACTAAGTAAGGATGCAAGTGTTGAGTAATAAGTTGGAAGTGGTTTAGAAATAAGTTGGAAGTGGTTTAAAAATAAGTTGGAAGTGGTTTAGAAATAAGTTGGAAGTGGTTTAGAAATAAGTAAAATGAGTAGTAGGATTGGTTTTTGAATGCAAATTTTTAGAATTTTAAGAAGAATAAAGGTCCACATGGTTTATTTTGCCTGCTAGAACAATATCACCATTGGGATTAGTGGGTTTTAATTCCATCTTGAAGATATTAATAATTTAGATTTTACTTCTACTTTGTACCTACTTCTACTTAATAATTTTTTAAAGACTAAAATTTATGCTTTTTTTATTTTTTTTATTTTTCCCTAGACCCTCAACTCAATTCTCCACTGTAAAGATTTAAAGCTCAAAACTTTGTAGTGAAAAAAATTAAAGTTAAGAAGGTTCAAAGTCAAATAATCTAGTAGCGTTGTGTGTTGAAAAAATTGTGTTTTCTACTTTAAACGCAGGTTTCTTGCTATCTGTGCGTTCAAATTTTTTGAAATTTTTACCACATATTCTCATACTATTTAGATGCAAGATCCTATGGTTAGATGTGCAAAAAAAAACAATTTTCAAATTTTTTTTACCCTTTGCTGTAAAAATGGCAGTTTTGACTTTTGAGTGTGTTTTTTGCAGAAAAAAGGCATTGGTCCTTTAGGGGTTAACATCTAAGAAACCATGCTAAAATTCTTAGACAATGTTTGACTATGCTGGCATGGCATGCCATCGCTTTAAATTGTTACATCAACTACAATTTTTTTTTATTATATATGAATATATTTTTAATTTGAAGATGAGGAAAAAAATCAAGAATTTTGCACCCACTAGCTTGTGTTTTCTCCCAAAAGAATGGATGTGAAAAAGGAGAAAAAATGTTGTACATATGAAAGCAATTTGATTGAATAAAAATGTTAGGAAAACAAAGCAAAATTTGATATACATGTGTGACATGACCTTAGAGGAATGAATTGATTCCAATTTTTTCAAGAAAATTCACAAATTCCAATAAATTGTATTAAAAAATATAATATGAGAAAACAAATCAACAATTTGACATCCAACAAGGAGTCTTTTTGAAAGAAAATGGGTGCCAATAAGAATCATGAATGTCACATGAACAATTTTGTTGTAATCAAATATGAGTGACCTCTGCAAAGTATTTTCACAATGTTATGTTCTCGCCCACAATTCCACACTTTTTAGTCCTTTTTTTCGAACATAAACCATGAACTGTAATAAACTCATACATTTACATGTGAAATGCTTGAAGGTCTTCCAAAATATAAGTAAGAATAATAAAATTTTATTAATAGAAAAAAAAAATTTTGATAGAAGGCGTCTAATTCCCCCATTTCTTTCTCTACTCCCCATTTTTTTCCTTTTTTCTTCTCCACTGCCCAGCTTTAGGTCATACTCCCCATTTCTTTTTTGCATTCCCCATTTTGTTCCACACTCCCCAATTATTTTCCCACTCCCCATTTTTGTTTTGTATTCTCTACCTCCCATTTCTTTTATACATTCCCCATTTTGTTCCCACTCTCCGTTTTGTTCTCCACTCCCCATTTTTTTTCTCCAACCCACCCATTTTTCCTCCCCACACCCCATTTTGTTTTTTCCAGTCCTAATTTTTTTTCAAACACATTTTTTCCACCCCCCGCCATTTTATCCCCCTAAAACCTGACAATATTCTTGATGAAAAATTGTTTTCCCCTTGCCTTCTCCATTTTTATGATTTTGAGAATGCTTGAACCCTTTCAATGTTCGAGTAATGTCCATTTTTCCTTAGAAGTTGTTGTATATTAAGCTTTCTTCAACCTCCTATATTTACCATGTATCTCATATTATTAATATTAATTGATCAATGTATAATTTTTTTTTATCAACATAGGTCCTTCACTACAATATTCTAGAAGACACATTGGTAAAATGAAAAATTTATGCCCCTCGACTCCCTTTCCACATTCACTCCAAGTTTTTGGGACCCCTGTATAAGCAACTGCCCCTTCCTGCATTTTTTCCCTTATGGGCAGCGTCCTCCTTGAATGCACAATGGTTGCCTGCAAGAAGCACTGAAGAAGTTTGTTGGCGTGGCAAAAGTGCATTTCTTTGGATGTCATCAAAAAACACATGTAACGTTGTTTTTGACATCTCCAAAAACATGTGATATTGCTAGTGACAGGCAGTTGTTTCCCCAATTCTCCTACCCTGTTTTTGTCGACATCATTCGAGAAATCACAATCCTGCACGCGTTTTTTTGAATGTCATGTGTTTTTGTAAAAACATAGCCAAAAACGCAATTTTCTTATAATGATTACTTTAATTTAATTATCTTAATTATATTGAGTTTAGAAAAAAAATCCAAATATTAGAGGAGAGAACCAGCCATCAACCTACAGACCTAGCTCCCAGACCCCAGACCCATGTTCAATTCATAGACTCTAGTACCCCGGTTACCAAGCCATGCCCCTCATTACCTTCAGGCTCCCTTGATTATATTTAGGCTCTTTCAATACTCCAGCTATTGATTGCTAGGCTGAGACCCCGACACCTTCAAGCTTCCGTGCGATACTTGGTGTCCTAAGGATTTGTTGTCTATTTGAAAAAGCTTGGGGCTTCTCGCTATAGTAAGTATTTGTGTAAAAAAAAAGATGACAATGACCTAAAAAAATCCTAATCTTGCACCTAAATCAACTACAAACCCCAAAGAAACTAAATTCCAACAAACTAACCAAAACTCAACCATGGACCTCAACCCTCAAATCCTATCCGATGTAGTAGCACTTGAAACCCTCTCAAGTTTGCCTACTACACCCTCTCAAGCTCAACCCTGAGAACTATTAGAAGAATACTAAAAAAAAAAACAATTCACACAAAAAGAATTGAATGCTCTATCATCACAGTGAAAAGATTGGTATCCAAGCAAAAAATGGTCTACACTTTAATATATGAGAAAACCCAAGAATACCAAAGATAGAAGCCAAGATTCTAAGTACCTCCTACCAAGGTGACAAGGCTCCAAACAATATGAGACAAATGCCCCTTCAAACCTTAATCCCTTCATGAGGCTTGCCCCAAGATTTGACCTCCCTACAAGGCTAAATCCTTGAAGAAACAACCCATACAATGAATCTAATTACCTAATAAACCTAATCCTCTTACACCCTAGACTCAATTCTAATATTAGTAAGATGCCTCATGGAGTCTCCATTACTACCCGCAAACTAAAACTCCTCATAACTTTTAGCTCACTTATCAAAATGGAATGATTGAAAGTTTTCCATATACATATTTGAATGTTGAGAACCAATTTCAAATGTTTATTTTTTCAAAAAGTGATTTTTAAAGAAGTTTTTTGAACTGCCCGTATTGCCCAAAGTTCAAAGAAATCACATATCATGCAATAAATTTTTAATCGTGTGGTCAAAAGATATAAAAATCATTGTGCCTTAAAGCTAATCCTTGGGCACATGTTGTGTGAAAAATTTCAAAGAAAAATAATAAAAATTCCATTCGTAGTAAGCTGCCAAAAAGTGCTATGCTACCAAAAAACACAATTGGGTCCCTTACACTACAAAAAAATGGGGGCATAAATGACTTGTCCACAAATATTACACTGACAACAATGATTGCAAAATGACTCCAAAATGACTATGATTACATGTGTCCAAATTTTTCTAAAGTTTAGTACTTGTACTAGAAATGGCAATTTGGGAGCTTTTTTGGTGAAAACAGAGTCAAGGAACTTTAAGGGTTAAATTGGACAAGCAAGTAGAATTAGACTCAAACTATATGGATAATTAGGAACTCATAATCGGAATTCAAAAGTAGCTAGAGGACTAGAGTGGCTTTTCCAAAAGGTGTCACACTTAAGAAATAGATCAAAACTCCAAAAGTTATGATAAGATGAAAGTAGCCTTTGAATCGGATGAAACTTAGGAGATCCATCCAAAGGAATCAAACTAAAAATCTTAGAATCTAGAAAAAAAATAGAATCTTATGGTGGAAAGGAAAAGTCAATTTCAAAAATAGAAGTAAAAGGAATTGATGGATGGAAGTTTGATGAACCGGTTGCCAATCAAACACTAGTAGAAAATTCAGTTTTTCTGTTGATTTCTGTTGAAATCAACAGATTTATGTCAAAATGTGACCGAATCAACGTGACCAAATCAACAGAAAAACTGAATTTTCTACTAGTGAAACTTCATCCATGAAAAACTTTTTATAGAAAAGTCAAAGGCCAAGTGTATTACCTTTGAAGAATGCAATGTTAATTTTGGAACTCTTATCTAGACATTACTTAGGTCTAAAAACAACAAGTAGAATTAAAAATTAACCCCTAAATGCCCAAGGCACCAAAATCTTGTGTTTGCAAAACTTTGAAGCTTTTATAACTTAATCAAGTTGTTATTTTTGGTACTTTGTATTTTTGAAAACTTATTTTTGAAAACTTGTTTTTGAAGTCTATTCTTAGCATCAAATATCTGCTTTTGAAAATGATTGTTTGTGATTTTTGAATTCAAGATTGTGTGCAAGGGTGTCCATTGCAATCTTGACTTTCCGTAGTGTTCAAGGAGCTTGGAAATGAGCCTCAAATATACTAGATTTTGCGAGAGATTTTGGAGTAAAAATCACATTAGAAATTCATTCAAAAAAAATCTAAAGTAGATTTTGAGAAACCATAAGTTGATCGGAGTGATGCATGCTAGGCTCTTCAACCTCATATATTTATGGAGACCAACTTTTTAGATTTGACATGTAAAAAGAGGATTGAAAGACTTCAAATCACTTTTGCAATTTTAACACCCTCATTGTCAAACATTATAGTCTTATAATACATATAAGTGGTATTGTGGTGTTTTCATTTTTCATGTAATCTCTAGCATTTCTAGTTTGAATATGTATGGTTACAATTCCAAAAACATAGATACAATTTATCAAAATGTTGGCTTTTTGTTCAATTTAGAGCAAATTCCTAGAAACTCAAAAAGGTCTTAGGCGTTCAGGAGTTAAAAGGCATAGTAGAAAATCATAGAATAGCATAAAAGAATCTAGAAAATGCATTTTAGAAACAAAGTTGGGTTAGAATATTTAGAGAATAGGCCAAGTTTCCCACAGTAGTTTAATTTTAAAATTTGGAGTAGTATTGAAGAAGTTGGAGTGGAATGAACTTTTACTTGAAATTGAAGTTGATTTGGACAAAAGTCAAATTGAAGTCTAAAAAAACAATAACCCCTAATTACAATAAGTACATTGGGAGAAATCAGTAGATGCAATTTTGAAGATTAGAAGAGGAGCCAGACTTCATCCACGTGTAAATTTTGGTAATAAAGTGCAATTCGAGATTTCTTTTTCATTTGGAGAGGGCATTAGAAGCCTTAAGACCTAGACTAATCTACTCTTGTAATTGATTAATCCAATGTGGGTTCAGTTGTGGGGTTAGCATCAAGGATTAACCCCTAAGCGCTCAAACGACCATTTTTTGGTCGTTGTTCGACTTCAGGCAGAATTTTCGGGCAGAAAAAAAACTTTTTTTTGAATTTTTTTTTTTTTTTCCTTGAAGACATTGTGTTGTCTTTCAGTATTTATATTCAAAACTAAGATCACTAGGGTCAAAAAAAATTATAAGAAAAATAGCACAATGTGTTTAGAATTTTCTAGTATTGAAAAACTTACTATTTGAGGAAAGAATTGAAATTTTTATGCCTAGATCTTATACATTTTTTTACAATTCAATAGAAACCACAATTTTGACCAATCAAATAAAAAATTCAAGAGTTAAAGATAGAAATCGTATTTTTGGTGAATTTTTGAAGTTATATCTTCAAAATTTAGTTGAAGAGAATCTAAAAATAGTTTTATAATTTTGACCGTATGGATATCTTTTAATTTTTGTGCTTCACATAAACTTCTTCGATGCAAACTTCAAAAAAATTATAGAATTTATATTTTATAACACATTTGTGTTTTGTCCAAACCCCTTGGGCTTTTAGGGGTTAAGTCAATTTATTTTAAACTGGATTAATCTTTCTCATTAGGGAGTTTAAAATTAGGATTTGACGTATCCACACCCATAGGATTCAATTTACAAGGTAGCATCCGGTTGTGTTCTCTTAAGCCCTAAGCCTCAAGCAACTAGTTTTTGGTTGCTGCCCGAATTCGAGCAAAACTTTTGGGCAGAAAAAAAAAAAAATCCATTTTTTTTTTTCAATTTTAAATACTGGGTTGTCTTTCAATATACATATTCAAAACTAAGATTGCTATAGCCAAACAAAAATTGTAAGAGAAACAGCACAAAGTGTTTAGAATTTCATAGTATTGAAAAACTTACTATTTGGAAAAAGTGTTGATGTTATCATTACTAGATCTCATGCATTTTTTCACAAATCAATTGAAACCAAAAATTTAGAATAGTCGAAAAAAAACTTCAAATGCTAAAGATAGGAATTGTATTTTTGGTGAATTTTTGAAGTTATATCTTCAAAGTTCACTTGAAGAGAATCTAGAAATAGTTTCATAATTTTGACCGTATGGATATTTTCTACTTTTTGTGCTTCACATTATCATTTTTGATAGAAACTTCAAATTTTTTATAGAACTTACATTTTATACACTATAGGAAACCCATGTTTTAGGTGATGTTTTCAAATTATAACGGATTTTGGGTGATGTCAATGCTGATAATTCAATGTTTTTATATCAACATTGATGTTATGGGTGATTGCAAGAAAGGGTGGTACTATTTCCCGTCACAATTGAAGTGAACTTGTTAATTTGCGGTATAACTTTTGAAGCACAAGTCCAATGAACATGAATTTTTTATTAAACGTGT
Organism: Pleurozium schreberi; assembly: GCA_006891605.1. Classification (NCBI taxonomy): domain Eukaryota; kingdom Viridiplantae; phylum Streptophyta; class Bryopsida; order Hypnales; family Hylocomiaceae; genus Pleurozium; species Pleurozium schreberi. Next base: position 112,302 of record VACF01002397.1, on the reverse strand, counting down.
CTAACTTTATGGTAATCAAATCCTTTATTTTTTAGAAATTAAAAAAAATCAATTTATATTTAAAAACTATTTTTGTTAATTTGTCATGCTTTGAGGTTTAGGGGTTTTTACTACGTTACGAATCCCCAATTTTAATGATCTGGAGTTGAAACTTTCATAGTATATTTGGATAGTAGGAAATCATGTACCTACCAAAGGAAATTTGAAAATATGCTATTTTGTGTCCTCCACATGAGTACAAACAACACTCTGATTGTGCGCCATTTTTGAACATTGAAGATGGTTCTTAGATCATTTTTTTCGTGAATCTCATCACCATCTACTCTTCCAAAATGGCCAATTTTTAGTTTTTAAGAAAATGTATTTTCCTATTTTTTGTAAATTAAAATGTGAAATTACAGTGACAACAACTAGTTTCATGAAATTTTAAACTTTTCTAGTTCTCGTACTTAGAGAATTTTTCTATGGTTTTCCTTCCTAGGGTACCTTCTTTGTAAAGGTTCATACATGAAACATATTTTTCATTATTTTTGAAAATTGTTTTTCTAATTTTAAAGTACTCCCGAAGAAAAAAAATGAGTACTATAGAAAACGCTACGCAAATCGCACGCCCTTTCTTGCAACGACCCTTATGTTGGACATTTTGTTGACATTAAAACATTGGGTTGTCAAAATTGACATCGCCCAAAATCAGTTATGAAAAACTTGAAAACGTCACCTAAAACGTGGGTTTCTTATAGTGATAACACATTTGTGTTTTGTCCAAATCCTTAGGCTTTTAGGGCTTAATTCCAAGGGTGAGAATAAAGCGCCCACACTTGTCATCCTCAATTTGCTCACTCTTCACTTGAAGGAATATCTACAATGTTGGTTTGATCTATGAGTTTCATTTAGTCACCATCTAGATTTCAAAACACATATAGTTAGAAACATTCAAAATGCATGCCAATGCAACATCTACACTCGCATAGGACATCTATCATCATGTAGAATGAAGGGTTCATAAGGTTTCTTAAATTATGAAAATTTGACCTAAGAATCTAGGGGGCCACATGCATATGAAATTTGCTCCTTTAGATCTCTATCAATTGGTGTTGTATTATAATTCAAAGGAGTTCTCAACCACTAGAGTAAACTTGCCAATTACCGCACACCTCACTGCACACACAAAATTCAAAACCTTCTTCACATAAATATAGAGACTTGCATGTTTTGAAATTTGGCATGATTATTAAATGTCATGTTAAGTTTCACCTTCAAATAATGTTATGCAAAAAGATTCTTTCCTACAAATACATTGCAATTTAGAGGCAATGAAGTTGAAATCTATTTGAAAATTCCTTGCATCCCTTCACTACACAATGTGTGGTCATTGGGTGGTGATAAAAGATTGTGATTTCCATCACAATTGAATTGATAATTAAATTGTATGCTAAGTGTTTGGTTATTGGAAGGGTTTAGGGTGGTTTTTGAAATTGTGTAATTAATGGACAAGGTCAATGGGTCTCTCCTTCTAGTGTTTGGAGCTTTACAAACTTAAGACAACTCAAACTATATTAATGAGCAAGGCCACTATGGTGATGGTATTATTTGGGTAGCCTCTCTAAACCCATTGGAATTAGTTTCCCTAACTTTTTGGATACTAAACCTTGGACGTTTCTTTGTGCATTTTGGAAACTAAACTTTGGAGGTGGATATCTGAAGGGATCAAAGCTTCATTGTAGGGTTGGATTTAACACACAATCTAAGACCTTTGACCCCAAGGAGGTTCTAAGATTTGTCTAGGTGGGACCTATAATGGGGATGTAGACCTTTTTATTTCTGATCATGGGCTAATTACAAAATCGACCAAGAGCTGATTGCAATATTGAGAGCCTTGCAACCAAGCATAATGAGCCACAACTACTCTAGGAAGTGTGCCATAATTTCATGGAATTCAAAGACAAGAATCTATAGATTGGAAATGGGTGTGTGTGATCAGAAATGGGTTGCCTCCCTTACTGCTCATTCTCAGTGGCCCAATCCCAAAGTGCCTCTCTCCAAACCCCAATTTGACTACAGAAGTAAAGTGCACCAGATGACCTCCCCTGAACTCAAATGTGCGCTCCATGTATTACACTGCTTCAACAACCAGTTGAGAGGAGAGCAGATGAATCACTGAGAACAAGAAAGTGCTTCAAAGTACTCTGCTCAAGTCTCTCATATTTGAGATTTTTGAGCCGCCATTTGGACATTCCATGATCCCAAGTACATTAGAGATCTCCATACSTGTAGCTTCTTCTTTGGAACAGTTTGCTTGCTTTGTTGGCATCAATGAATCATTGACCTGTGGTATTCAGTTTTTTTTATCACGGCACTCACTCAGATCTTTGAGCACTTTGTAGAACCATTTGGTTTGCTTCTCTCTCCATGTATTGCTTCTTACGAGCCCTCTTYGGGTATTCAAGCTTGGTGGAGGTAGAGCGCCATGATAAATCTCTCTTACACCTTRCTACKAGAAGCCTTACAAGTGTAGAATTCAATTCGCACCAGAATCTAGCTGACTTCGAATGACTCTGGAATTTTGTTGCGCTCCTGGAGGTCCGCACTCATTTGTTATGGTATTGGTCTTCGAATGACGGACTCTACGAGGTTTCTCCCCTTAGAGATTAATTACTACACAATATCAAAGACAAACAGCAACAATTAAATTCGTCCCTATCGACAAACTCTATCAATCTACGGGACGACAGACAGACCCCCACTCAAATCGACGAGGTAGAACAGTTTGCATTGCATCCCCATGACTGAAAGTAGCGGAGTAAGTTGCTCATTGAAACCACCTGCAATATTGTCTGCTCTGGCGGTGCTCCCAATTGGAACTTAGAACAAGAAGATGTCAAGATAAGAGCACCAAGCGCCCAGGTTTTAATTAATTAGAATTGAAAGCACCTTCTGGTTTGTCAAACTCCGGCCAGCCCGTGCGCAATTTGCATTCACAGTTCTGACGACTCCGGAAGTACTGTCCCGCTCCTGATCGAGTGGAAAAGCAAGGCTCGTGAATTGCAACGTACATCAATGCCAGTTTGTCCTCTGCGACTTTCCTAGTGGAGGGACGCGCGAGCRAGCAAGCACGCAACAATTTAATTGAGGCAAGGAAAACGTTGCCGGTTGCTTTCACTCCGCCGGTTCTGTCACTCGTCCGGATTCCAATTAATGCATGTACGTCGGTCTATACCCCCAAATAAATAATGTCAGTCCGGATTCCACATGGTGTCGGTCTGTTCTACAAATTTTCCAAGTTCAATTGAATCATCATTTGTGATATATTCCTATTTGAATCCGAATTTGATCATCCGGTGTTTCCGTCAAGGTGAAAAACTGTTGGGGTTGTGCAACCCAGCCAACATGTTGGGAGAATCGTAAACGTACAGTCAGGTGAAGTGAGTGAGCCTTGAAATGTGCTCGGGCCAAAGGTGGAAAGTACTTGGTAGGAAAACTATGCCTATCTGTGACACTTACAAAGCGGATATCATTGGATTCTCACGTTTAGCAAAGAGCAAGAAAGCATTTTGATCACTTTTAGGTAGGCGACCCATTCTTGATCACACCCCATTTTTCTGCCTTGTAGGCTACTCTATTTCCGATCAAATCTAGTCAGTTTTAATTGTAGCTCAAGATCAACAAAAGCAACAGAAATGTCTAAGAAGTGTACATTGAAAGCATAGAATGATCACAACATGTACATTGAAAGGCACAATTATTTATTGCTTGCATTGATTTTGTAAGCAACTAATGGTCGGAAATAGAATGACATGTATAATAAGAATGGGTTYCACAAAATCTTACCAAGAAAAAATCATGATAATTTTGATTTTTGGCAAAAAGAAATGTAAAAACATTCAAATCCTTTCAAAATCTATTTTCTTGTACAATGAATTTTTCAACCTATCCTATAGATATGCTCTATCCTTCAAAAGTTGGAAATAGGTCGTAAGCTTCTAAAAGCAAATATCTTGCAATCGACATTGTCAAAGTTTTCAAACCACATTCTCAAACTGATCCTTAGTAAGATCATATGTAAGCTTGAGGGGATTTTCTTGTTGTGGCCAGCCTTTAAGGAACTAGGCAACGCACAATCTTTGCTCGCGGCGCTTCCATCGCTGTAATGCGTCTTGTGATGCATCTTCATGGTCTGAGGGTTCTTGAAGGTTTTGTTGCACTCTGAGTGTTGGCATTTGAACGGGCGCTTGTTTTTAATCAAGTCCACTGAGACCACCGCTGCTTCAATGTTGTCTTCTTCAGTTTCCGACTTCTCGACTGCCTGTAAGTCAAATACGAAGAAATTTGAATACAAATTCAATTGACTTCACGAAGTTTGTGATAGCAGAAAACATAGAGGATGGAAACAGAGTTACAAAAACACAGAATAAACCGATTCATCTCGTTTTCGGATCACTTGTGAAACTATGATGTGACTGTCTTCAAAGCTTTTAATTTTTTGCAAATCAGTCATTGAAAATTAGATTTGAAAAGTTAGACTTGGAACATGAAGATTTTCCAGTAACCTTTTTCAGAACGAGATGAGAACTTGCGAAAATATACCTTCTGATGCTCCTCGTCAGCCACGGGGTGGATAGAAAGAGCAGTAACTCCGCCGACGGTCGMTGTGAAATCCTGGAGCTCCACCTTCGGTGTAACCACTGATTGCTGACAATGACGCAGAAATACACTTCGCAGGGTGTCCATTGATTCTGACTGTTGAGAATGCTCTGGCTGAAATTGCTCGAGGTACGCATGGGTCGTTGACGAAGTATTGTCAAGCTGTGCACAGTTAAACATTTCAACAGCTTGAGAGATCTGCCCAGGTGCCACCATATTCTTCAGAGTGCTAACGAGGTTGGGGTGCATTGTGCTGATCCCCGTAGTCAGAGCATTGTGCACAGAGCTACACCCGTTGATCTGTGGGAAAAACTCTTCGGAGTCGCTGCTCATCAGTGGCTGCAAGTCCGAGTCGTCCGTCGAATACACAGAGGACTCGCTGAATGACAGAGACGGAGTATTAAAGATGCTGGAAGGCATGGTGGAGTACAAACTATCCCAAGGGCCTCCAAAGCTGGAGGAGTTGTCGCTGTAGTTGCTATAGAACGATGAGTTGCCTCCCATCGTCAGTGAAGATCCGAGTGTCAAAGGTCCGATGTCGTTCATCGGAAGTCCGGAGAAGCTTGGCGTTTGGAAGCTTGCCGCCGTGGCTTCAGTGCCATACATAGTCAAAAAGGAAGGGGTAGCTGTGACTGCCATCCTCATAAATCTTTCTTAACCGTGATGATGTTACAAAGAATAGAGAGACCTTCACGCAATTATGGAAGAAATTGCTTCTTCCACCTCAGGAAGGTCTACAAAAGAATAATGCTATGACGCAATGTTGCGAAAATGACAAAGCTGCATATGTACTGTGTCTGTAGTAGAGACGACAGCAGTAATTTCTGGCTACAACATTTTGGTCCTAAATCTTAATCATGGAGAGCGGCTCAAGGCCAAGTACTACKTCCATGCAACTAGAGAGCTAAACCGTCGCAGAAGAACCAAATCTTGAAGAGGATGAGATATGAAGGCCGAATACTAAAATGTAGTGTTACATGAGAAACGCTCTTGTGATTAAAATCACATGTGATATCACCTCTGCAAGAGAATCCTTAACAGCTACCARTAGATATCTCAACAATGCTGGGGATTCTCTCTCGGGCGCAAGCTTCATTGGTAGAATAGCAAGCTAAAAGCGGTAGATAGAAATCAGTTCACTTGCTTCAAGAAGCCACGACTCGCAACAATTGATGAAGAAATACCATCACTACGCAACTTTCGGTTCCTCCTTCTCGGTAGCAACACCAGTCGCTGGCACTACCTGAATACTGGTAGGCTTCGAATTCAGATCCTGACGYTACGGAGTGTACACAAGAGCACTGGCAGTGACCTCATGAAGTCGGGGCACGAAGACTCTGACTGGTGACATATAGGTCGATGTCCAGGCTGTGCATCGCTGTATCCAAAATACAAACCCTGCAAGTCTTCCGGTATGTCCACGTCCAATCTCTCAAACCTTCGCATCGACGAGTAGCGACACTGCGTGAAGACTACAGAAAATGTTGTACGTACTCTCTATGACAATGTACGTCACTAGATCTCGCTTAATCCCTCCAGAAACCACTCTTGTGCTTCGATTCCAGAAGGAGCACTGAGAGGGGATCGAACTACAAAGGCGGATGCAAATGCTGTGGGTTTCGGGGTTTATCAACGCAGTTTTGTGATCAGAGGCAGGGCTCATATTGGACTTGAGTCGAGAAGATCTGCTCGCAATATGGAATTGAATGCTGGCGAAAGAAGATGAGCACTAAGTTAACACAGCAAGCTAGCGCTTACCTGATAAACACAACGGTGTAAGGGTTGCTATGGAGACAAACAATTGTTGCAAACAGGCGCCCCTTCACTTCGCCTTCATCTTCTTCTTATGGCCAGCCAGCGTCGAAATTTCAGGAATACTCGCGCCCACGTACTGGCAGCATGGCGTGGGAACGAAGGCGACGAACGCTGTCGTTGGTTGTTGCCGCCTCTGTCCGTCGAGGTTTGTGGATACGTGTAGTGTACTAGTACTCCGGGTACAAAATACAACCACGCAGATTGTACGACCGGGGTGAACTGACCCCCTTGCTTGGCCCCTCGCTGAAATTTTTTATTTTCCACGAGACTCTACACTCCACATTCATTTGAGAATAATTCTGTACATGTAATTGTACATACTTTTGAAGTTGGTGGCATGGAAACACGTGTCCATTTTCCATGGTTGGCCCACCACTAGGGAATTGAGATTCCATTCTCCTGCATTACCCCAGAAAAAGTGAATGCGTCGATTTGTATGCAAATACCGGGTACTCACATGTATACCGTATTGTACAGGATTCATCCGTCGTCCTGATCGACGGAGAACGTGTTCCCAGACGTCGGTCGTTCTCCTTCCTTCTTCCTTCCGTCTCCCGTTCGCAGATCCCGTAGCCGTGCCTCGGCCTTTCCGTTTCGATTCCTGATTTCGATTCCCTCAGTCTCCGGAAACGTGAAGTTACTGACCTCCTCTTCCTGAAGGTGAAACTCCCCCGTCACGACTCACGAGTAGCCAGCCAGTACTACAGGTGTGAGCGAGCTCCCCTGCTAAAGTTAGCCCAAGCTCTACTGTAGATTGAACTTGGAAAGAGTCCGGGAGCCTTGGCAGCAGAGCACTTACTTCTTTTCTGAAATAAGTTTCCGCGCTGTTTTTTCTTGCATGACCTTGCCGGCCACTTGGAAGAGCTGCATGCTAATATAAGGTGCAGCTAAATTTGAAGGCAGGCTAATTATACCGGGGACGGAATACCATGAGTCCATGACTGCACCAGCTGTTCACGAAAAGAAAATCACGACGGACATGCTGGGTGTCGGGATCGATAACTTCGTATTCCCAGCAGCCGGCGGGCGGGCGGGCGAGGGAGTCTAGCTAACTTAATTAAATAAACTGTCCAAGTTCGGTAACTTTTGCACAGCGTGGGAGACCTCAGGCAAGCAGGCAAGCAGGCCCTTGTCTCAAATTCGCTGCTGGCTGTGGTTCGGAGTGGAGGAGGCTTCGCATCCACAGAAGCGACATCTCCACAGAACTGAAACTCCGTCTGGAACAAACCCACCGGCTCCTTGTTTTCGCAAACAATAGAGTCAACGCCTGAAGGCCCAACCGCCCAAGAACAGATATTTCGTTAAAATGGCAGTTTTCATACGCCAGTTTTCCATCCATTTTCTGGGACTGGTATAGATTTCAGAGGGCAAGGTCTGAATTCTAGGAATTCTGTACATTTTAGACCACATGGTCCACAACAAGAAGTGCCAAGTTTGTGGAATACGGCCATTTTGACGAAATATCTCTTCCAGGCCTCTGGGGGTCTAAAAACATTGTTGCTTTTGAAGTTGTATATTAGATCTAAATGTCACTAATCTCAACCATACAATCTTGTAGTGTATGTGTTGTAGATGAGGTGAATCAAATTTGGAGTCATTTGACAACATAGATTGCAAGATTATAATGCTTTAGTGGAATGAATCAATGCTTTCCGTGTAGACAAAAATATGAACTTTAAGAAAAAAAATTCAAAATAAAAAAATTCAAATTTTTGAAACTTTTTTTTGCTGCCCCTTCTCCCCTGTGTTGAGTTGTTTTGGGCATAACTTTTATTCCTAGGCATCGATTGAAAAAAAAAATTATATTCCCATGAAGCTAATTAGTTTTCTATCTTCACAAAATGTTTCGAAAAATCAGGACCAAAATTGAGACCGTAGACATGTCCAAAATCTACCTTGTCCCCCCAAAGGGACAAATGGTTCTTTAGGGGGCTAGACATGAACTAATTGGAAATCTTGCTCAAAAATTATAAAATATCAAGCAATTAACCCCTAAAGGACCAACATGCGTTTTTTGGCAACATATATTTTTTGGGCAGGTACATTTGACTGGAGATTTGCATATTTTGGGCTGAAATTTTAACAAAATGTGGAAGCAAAGAATATCTTTCATATGCACAAATTTCATGACAATTGGAAATATGAGTCAAAAGTTATTGCATAATATGTTGTTTGTTTCTCAATTCGGGCAGTCCGGGCAGATCTGAAAGCATCACTTTTTTAAGAAATAAAAATTTGAAATTTGTTCTTCAGATTTATATGTACTCAAAAAGCTTTTAATCATTCCATTTCAATAGTTGAGATGAAAGTTAGGAGGCTTTTTAGTTTGCAGGCAGTTGTGGAATCCCTACACCAAAAAAAGCTTTGAAGTCCTTTATTTTACTGAAATTTCAATGTTTTTGAAAAAAGGTATTGCTATTTGATGTAGATTGTTTATTACAACAATTCAGCCATTTGGATTGGAGTTTTTTTAATTTTATAAATAATTTATTAACAATTTAGTATTTTGAATCATTCTCTACTTCTTTCTACTTACTATTTTTTCTCTATATGTTGTACAACTCCAAATGATCTGAAAATTTTCATGTATGTAGCCAACTTGCCCTGAAGAATGAATTCAAAGAAGCACAACCATTTTGGACATTTTTTCATAATGATATGACCTTGTGAAGTGCAGCTACCCGGTTTTTTGCAGGGCCAAAAAAAAAAAATTGTCACTTCCAATGCTAATATCTTGCAATCTACATGGTGGAAATTTCTGAAATTTTTTCCACATATTCTCAAACTAGAGTACTACAAGATCCTACGAATTTGTCAAAAAATGATATTTTTCAAAAAAATTGTACTTGTACTAGAAATGGCAGTTTTGAAGCATTTTTGGTGAGAACATAGTGAAGGAACTTTAGGGGTTAAGCAAGTAGCATTGCTAAAGAATGAACAAAATCTACCTAAGCTTATCTAACGTATGTGAATGTGCTTCATCCGCTTCTCCTAGCTCCTTCCAAAAACACATTAAGATAAAATAAAAAATAAAAAAGTCACCGTCAACAAAATTAAATTTTGACTCTCACTTTGACTTTAANCAATTTGAAGGTTGGGCTGTTGGGTTGCAATGGAGCCACATTCTTTTTTTTCTCTATTCAGCGAGAAGATCGGACTACTGAAACCTCACTCCGCATTAGGTTACTGCCTAATTCATGCTATTTTATTTACGCGCCCAATKAGGCCTTTAGCCACTGTGGATGAAGAGATTTGCCTGATGATCAGGCGGTGTTTTAATGGTTTCCAAGGAAATCACATGGTTTGAATCTGCGAGGAGAAGCCCATGGAAGGAAACGCTCCTCGTGCAGCTAGTTGCAGTGCTAAAGCTCCCGCACTGCGACGCAGGAAAAGACAAGACAGAGGGGCGCGATCACCTCGTGACTCTCAGACTCCGCAGCAGCCAGCAGGGGCCAGGGGGGATTCCCATGCGACGGAGTGTCGGCAGTCGATGTGCACTGAATTCTGCAGTAGTGAATTCAGTACTGTATTGTACACTAAATAGTGAAATTAGGTTGCCCCTCACTAATTTCTCGACATTTCACACTATATAAACATATATTGTTACTGTACAAGAATGCACTATTTTTGAGTTAGTTACTATGTGTAGTTGGAATTCATGAACCTCCATGAGTACAAATGGAAGTATTTATGGCGAATTTCATTAAAATGGAGGCATTCATTTTGGCACTTTTTTCAGTTCAGACCGTGCAGTCTGAAATGTAAACCCCTCCTAGATTTTTGAAATCTATACCTGTCTTAGATGCCTGAAATCTATAAATGTGCTAGATGTTTCAGATCATGTGGTCTGAAATCTAAATACGTCATAGATTTCTGAAATCTACATAAGTCGTTGATGACATAAAATCTATACTTGTCCTAGATTTCACTGAAGCAGTTCAAACTTCAGAAGTGAAAATAGCACACTGAATACCGCCAATTTAATGAAATTCGCCATATTTATAAAAATATTTGTTGAATTTGATGGCTTATAGAGTAACTTTTTTGTAAAGGCAACCTAATATCACTATTTAGTGTAGGTTTCTCCAGACTAATTAGACTTTGACATTTGATGCCATATAAATATTGAATTTTATGGAACGCGAATGCAATGTCCACTTTTGTATTAGATTCAAAAATTTCCTGAGGTAGAGGCCGTCTTCGCTTGAAGCAACTGCTTAACTCTAATTGCCTTTTCGGGAAATCACCCGTTGATTTGTTGAGAAAGTTCTGCGGCACGGAAAGTTAAGGCCCCGTTACGCGAAAATCGATTCTTTTTTTCCAACTTTGTTTATTCATCCCAAGTGTTTCATCCAACTTCGATTTTCTTACTCGTGATTTACATTGGGCAATGTCCCTCGGCGGCGGCCATTTCACAATAGAAAGCGCCTCCTCATCGAGCTCCACCCTCTTCATTGGCCCTTTATATTGCAAAATGCCCTGGCATTGCCCCATACAAAACCACACACAAACACATAGTAATGGTTGCCCTTTATCTGTGTCCAAAAACAAAACAAAAAAACTTGTGCAYTTTTTTTTGGGTACATAAAACAAAGTGTTGTCCACATCTTTCTTTGACATGGACTTAAAATTTCAAGTAAGGTAGGTACACCTAAAAGTGCCCCTTATTGGTACTACGCCTAGTTATTATTATTAGGCTCTTCAAATTTTCATATAGTCTTGTTGACAAAGGAAAACACGGTCCAATTTACCAAAAGACACAGCATTTGGATACAATTTGCAAAAATTATTAAGGCTCAGAGTGTGTTTCTGAAAGCACCATCTACAGTCTGTGTACATGATTGATTTTGGAAATGTACTCAGACTGTAAATGGCGCTTCTACCCGTAAAAGACCAAGGCCATTTTTCTATCAAAAAAACACTCAAAATTGTCATTTTTCCACAAAAAAATTGTTCATCCACGAAAAAAAAAAAAAAAAAAAAAAAAAAACCTTGTGAATTTAACCATAGGATCTTGTAATTAACTTTTGTGAGATCATGTGCTGAAAATTTCATCAAGTTTGACCGTATAGATTCAAAGATAAAAACATTCAAAGTTGGAAAAAAAGCTTTTTTGAATTGCGATTTGCAATTTCAGATGACTTTGACCGCCATCTGTGGAAATTTGTTGTTATACAGATTTTGAATTAAAAAAAATTTGTGTTAAAAAATTGAGTTGAGAGTGTAGGAAAAAAATATAGAAAATAAAAATTTTATTTCCATTCTTTAAAAAATTATTAAGTAGAAGTAGGTCCAAGATTGAATGAAAAAATAAATGGTTAATAGCTCTAAGATGGTATTGAAACACAATAATCCCAATGGTGAGATTGTTCTAGCAAGTAAACTTTTCCTTATTTAACAATTGTTTATAAAAAATTTGAAAATTGCATTTGAAAATGAATCCTATGAGTTCTTTTTTCAAGAAGATGCTTAGATTGCCCGAAAAACAAGATTGTCCATAATTTTCTCATTACTAGTCCAAATAGAATGAATCAAAGCTTCACATGTAGACAAAAATATATTATTTTAGAGAAAACAAATAAATAATTTAATTTTGAATTTTTGCAAAAACAAATTGCTCCCCGCCAAGCTTTTTGTAGTATAACTTTTGCTCCCATGCACCAATTGAAATAAAAATTATATTCCCACAAAACTTATCAATTCCTCTAACTTATGAGAAAGTTTCAAAAATGGGCTTGATTTCGTGGCGTTTTGACTTTATGCATCCAAAAATTAGAAAATTACTTTTACTTTGATTATACCTGTGGCAACAACACATGGCATACTACACTAATAACGGTATTTAGTGTTATGTTACTAATAGTGTTACTTGAACTTTTACCACACCCACTCTAAATTTCAAGTAGTTTGCATTTAGAGTTGTGTTCACCACCCCTGGATTCATATATTTAGGTTTATATTTTCTTCATTGCAATTTGATGAAATAATATGTACTAGTCAATGTAATTTTGTAAAATAATTTTATCCAATAGTTGACAAATATTTTATCCAATATTTCTATGTTGACATTTAGTGTTGTAACACAAACACGATTGTCAACACTAAATACCATCATTAGTGTAGTTTATATTATATCCTCCTAATCCAAATTTAGTGTCACCGCAAAATTAGTGTCACTAAGCACAATCCCTTGGTGGGAATTAGTACAACACAGCTTTTTTTCTGCATTGCAATCGATGGCTACTGATCTTTCCCCCCAAATAAAAAGAAAGTAAATTTAGTACAACAGAGTAATATCCGCACCTGCAGTAATTTACAAAGTCGCACCATCTTAAATTAGTTCTCCAAAGAAAATAGCCCATCATGACAGTTTCAATTTTAGAATCAAAAATCATGTTTTCCACCTAAATCAGTTCCTGAATCCCTCAGTAATTGATGTAAGCCAAAACAAATGAATTTGCAAACAAAACGACATAGAGAAGACGACAAATGCTAGGCATCTTCCCAAATGACTTTTTGATGCACTAATTGTTGTAACGGTAGTGATGTACTGTGGACCTTGGAGAAGAGATCGGAGCCGTCCACCTGTCCAGATTTGGGAGGTAAATAGTAGGTATAGTGTTGCTTTAAACATAGTAACTGAGCTTCGTTATGCTTTTTTCTTTTGAAAAAAGCATAAGGGAGAAAACTCGGGTAGACCAGTGGCTTGTCAGACTAATTTGGGGGGCACACTGTAGAAACCTGCCCCCTTTTGGAGGGTGTGGATATTTGGGGGACCAAATTTTCTTTGGGTTTGAATTTTGTTGGACTGATGTGCAAAAGGAAATGGGGACCAGTCATCATGTTGAAGAAATAAATTTGGCACTCTTAGAATTATTTCTGATTATTTGGGAGTTGAAAATGGGGTGTACAGACTATTGAGCATATTGAGCAAGAATAATGAGGCTACTGTCGTACAAATATATTTGACCCTTAGTAGAAATCTAGTCCATATAGGCTAAGCTACAAGAAAAGTAGGTCTAGTTTGTCAAGAATGATGAGTGTGAGAGTGAGTCTTAACCCTCAAAGGACTGATCTATCACCGCGGGCGAAGGCGGGGTGCAATATGTAGTGCTCGACCAAGGGGAAAACAATGTCACACACATGTTTAGCTTTGGATAAATTGTACAAACCAATACCTGATGCTACCCATTCAAAAATTGCGAGAAGGACAGCGTGGCACAAAACACTTTCATGTGAAAATCTTTACTATCTTCATAGAATTAGGGCTACCTAAAATTATGGAAGCAATTAAAAACACTAAATTTGACTTCCCATGATGATTGACATATGTGTGGTCACTTTCAGAAAAGGAACGGATGAAAATTAGTGAGTGTCCACTCACCAGATGAGTTTTTTTTGTCATCGAAAGGACAATAAACGTCCGCGGCGTCATTTAAGGGTTAATGCTTAGTCTGTATGGACCAAGGCTTATTTTTCTAACTTTTTGAGAAAGTGTTGGGGTCATGTAATCACTTAAAATTTGGTGAAATAGTATATTTCCACAGTTATTCATCTTCTGGACCAAGAAATAGTTTCAATTATATTCATGCACTTTTTCATTCAAATTTGGTGACTTCATCTGCATTTTAACCCTCGAAGGGCTTGAAATCTCTTTGCGGTCGTATACTATATTATGGAAAGGGTGGTATTTGATTAGAAAATCATTGACCAAATGCTTTTTAATACAAAGTAAGTTAATGATCATGATAGTATGTAAATAAACAAGTATCTTAACTTATATAGTAAACCACTAAGAAAGCTCAAGATGAAGACATAGTTGTAGTGGATAAATTTGGATCCAAGTTTGGAGGTGACCCAAATTTTGTCCAATGGACAAAATGGGTTTGTTCAAGAAGAAAGGAGTTGTGAAGGAGCTTCCATTGAACAACAATGCAATTACAAAGGATCTTTTATATAAATTATTCTACTAGGCTTCTGGTTACTAGTATGAAGTCATACATCGGACAGACAAAATCCTTGATGACATGGCAATTTCCCTCTACACCAGGATAGACAAAATAGTGGACTAAGAGTTTTCTCCACTACCACTGGACATCCGAGTTTGAACCGGGCCTTAGAACATCTCCACGCTAGAAAGGGGTACCAAAGAGTGTTTGATGTGGGTCATTTGATCACCCCGGCCTCAGCTTGTGTGGTCTCCATTGCCTCACATTGTTAGAAATGCCAAGTGAGAGTTGTATGGGCCCAAAATCAATTCATGCAACTTCATCACATTGATTCCTTATGATGACAACCCATAGGGATTAAGTGCTTGCTCTGTCACCAAAACCAATAGATCATGATCTATCCTTTTTGAGTTGTTAGAATGCTTCTTCAATGGGGTTCATACCTTGAAAGTGGGGTAAAAGTATAGGTAGACCTTTTAGCGTGGCTTGCATAAGACATACTAGTTCCCAGTGCGCTCTTTAAATTTTGAAGTGTCCAATCTATTTTGGTGGCTTCACGTGCTTGCCATGGGGCTCATTTCTTGGCTTGGCTTACCAATTGCACTAGTCATCTTCCCTTGGCTTGTTGCCATCGGGGTGCTCTTATAAGTTCAGTTAACCTCTCATCGCTCGAGGTCCAACCAATGGTTAAAAGCATCCTCCTTTTGCAAGTGTTAAAAGTCTAAATTTCAGTCAGTTATGAAGATCTCAACTGTACAATATTGTAGTGTGCATGTTGTAGATGGTGTGGAACAAATTTGGGGTCATTTGACCGTATAGATTGAAAGATTATAATGTTTTAGTGTTGAAAAAAGATGCTGAAATTTTCTCAAAACACATTTGGAGGTGAAATGTGAATTTTAAATCAACTTCAATGAAATAACTTTGAACTAGAAAGTGATTCAAAACTATAATATAAACTCTATGGTGAAAAAAAATATCATGAAAATGACTCATTCTGTCAGCAAAATGAATTTGAAATGTCAAAAAATAGTGAAAAAAGTAGCAAAAAATCACATTTGCTGTTGAACCTCCTACTAAAATGCTTCTCAATCGCTCACAATTTCTAAGGTGGATTTGAAATTTTAAACACACAAATTAGATTAGTAAGTGCAACTTTTCCAACAAAAATTATTGAAAAAGTATCATACATGAAGAGTTTATGAGCCGCCAAAGTCCACCGAAAAGCAAAAGTTTTTGGATTTTGAACTCCCAAACATTCAAAACAACTTGGATTGACATGAAACTTTTAGCACAACAACTAGACCTTTATGGTAACAAAACCCAACAAATTTTATTTAAAAACATTTGATGAAAAAGATACAATTCCCCAAGGTTGCAACCATTACCATGCAATGTGCTGAACCTAAATTGAACCTGAGAACTTTAAATCACTTTCAAAAACTCAATGAGTTTTCGATTGATCTGAAAATTTTACCATAGAAACTAGACTAGTATGCGCAATGTTTTCAACAAGTTTGATTGAATTCAGACATTATATGCAAAAGTTAGAGCGCTTCAAAGTGGATTGTGAGGACACTTTTCGTCCCCTCGGGCGAAGACGGGTTAATGTAGTATTGCAGTCAATGACAAGTCTACTCTAAGTTACACACTCTCTTCTTTCAGATGTCCTCTGCAAAACATTCATACACCCACATTCAAATGAGCCTCCGTCTACCTTAATCACAACATTAGGTCGTCTGCTCTCAGAGTGATTTCTTAAGAGTTGATTACATTTGGGGGAGCTAAACTAAACTCCTTGAAACAAATTTCAGTAAATTTTCGTAGGAAGAATTATTGGAATTTGCATCTAACCCAATTTTCATATTTTTGAATCTGGGTGGAATCTTTCTAAAAATTCTTGAAGTTGAATCACAGTGGTCACACCTCCTAAAATGTATTCTATTGGTAAATTGAAGAAGGCAAAAATTACCTTTGTGTTAGTGATTGCATTTAGAGCAGGGTCATTAGAGCACCCTACTTTATAACATTACAAAAAATCTCAGGCCTGCAGGAGGCCGTCAAAACTGTTTTTTCAATAGGCCCGATGTGCAATTACGGAAAATAATAATAATAATGATAATAATTTTAAAAATAAAGTTCTTTTGAAAAAGGGTTAAGATGACATGTTGTTGACGTGTTGCTCACGTAGCACAAGCAGTGCCACATCAAATTCCATTTTAAAAAAATTAAAAAAAAATCTCTAATTGTACCGCGAGGGAGGGGGGAGGCGGGGCTAGATTTGCAGCCTCTCGGAGGGCTGGAATTTTTTCTAATGACTTACAAATAACCATCTTCAGAAGCATCAACAACGACCCCTTTTAACAACTTTTCTTCTACATATGTACATAATTGGTTTAGGGGATTATACAGTTTGAAGATGGCGGTCTAAGGTCATGTGCCATTTTTGGAGTGCCTACCTCAAGGTCAATTGCCCCATTACAAACCAAATGGGAGCTAGCCCATGGTAGGCAAAATTGTAATGTTGATGTGTGTTTCATATTTGGGTTTGCTCCTATTTGGACTGTGATGGGGTACTAGTTTACCTTACACCATCCTCCGAAAACAAGGACCAGGCTATAGATTTACGTTGAGCATGCATTGGAAAATTTGCATATTAACCTCTAAATGACCAAGGCCATTTTCTGAAAAAAAAACACACTCAAAATTGCCTTTCGTTGCATTCATCCAATGAAGATAACAAATTTTTTATTTTTATTTTTAAGAATCTAACGATAGGATCTTGTACTTTATCTGTCTAAGATCATGCGATAAAATTTTTCAAGTGTGACGCAAAATAGTACTAGTCTTTCATGCAATCACCCTGCTCCTATGTTTCGAAACTGACATTAGTCATGCGTGAAGTAGCATGATGGATGTTAGCATGATAATAAGGTGAGTACACCCAAAACCGCCACAAATTGGTACTATGCCTAATTACTATTACTAGGCCCATTAAGTTTTCATATTCTCTTGTTGGCAAGTGAAAGGAGGTTCCAATGCACCAAAGAATGCAACATTTGGATACAAAATGCAAAAAAATTTGAAGGATCAAAGTTTGATTCTAAAAGCTTTTCTTCCACGTAGGTATATAATTGATTTTGGAGATGTATAGAATTCAATGATGGCAGTTCTATATCAAGGGCGTTTCTGGGGTGCCTACCTTATATCTCCCGCAATACAGCCTGTAGTCTATCTTCCTTATGTTGCACCTCTTGAATGCATTCTCATTTGTCTAAGTTATGTCACACAAAAGAGGAGAGCAACTCTTAACTTATGGGGCTAAAACTTTACCAACAATGGTCACATTTTTTAAGTATGACAATATTTTAACAAATTGAAATTTTTGTAGATCTATCTAGTCAAAAAATCTATCATTAAGGGATGAGGTCCATAAAGCGATCATTTAAGCACTGAAATTGAATATTGGGGAGGTAAAACATCTTGAAATATTTTTCAATAAATTTCCTTTGAAAGGTAAGAGGAAATGGCATCTACCCCAAGTTGTTTCATATTTTTTGGAGCTTTTTGGAATTAGTTATGAAATTTTGAAGTTGAAATGGCATTGGGATCTAAAAGCGACCACCTCGTAGAATGTACATTGTTTGTACATTTTGGTACATTGAAGAAAGCAAGATGTACCTCTGTGTCATGTTCGGTTCAAAATGCCCGGTTGGAGTTCAAGCCTCCTACCTTAACTCTGGCAAGCAAGACCCCAAGTTTGAGACAAGCAAATTAATAAGGACAAACTATTCTTAACGCATTTACTTACCCAGGAACCCATAAGCTTGGAGAATCTATTTGTCAACTCACAATTTTTAGAGATTGAAAAGTTTGAGAGAAGTCATTTGCAAGTGGAATGAAGWCATTCCAACAAGAAGTGTATTTTCTGTGATTTTTCAAAGTTTGTTGGGATGAAATTGGTAGTGCGTGGTAGACCCATGCTACAGTAAAGACCCATTCCATAGATGTGTCCCCTACCACAAGTGCATTGTCATGATACTAAATGGTTGCTAAAATTGTGATAATGGTGGGAGGGTGACCGATGCAAATGGGCAGAGCTAGTAGATGTCAGAATTGGATGAGTGATGGCTGTTCTACCTTAATACCCATGTTCCGCTCAAGTATTGCATGGATTGCTCCCATGATCCCCAAACGACCTCTTGGTCGTCATGGCTCGATCACTTCCTTCTACATTACTTCCAATAATACCCAAGGCATACATGCATTGATTTAAAAAGAAAAAACCTAAAACCAAACCTTCTTCACAGTCAGGGCTTTTTAAACCCTTCATAGATCCCAAACTGATTTTATGAAGAACTCAATTTTCACAACATATTTGCAGAACATTGTTTTTTTTGKAACCATGGATGTCTATACCAATCTATAGATTCCAACCTGTAGAAAGTGGAAAAATGCATTTGATGATGTTATTGATGATATTATGGTTGTTGAATTTRGTGCGCATCCAACAATGCACAATGCAAACAGATTTTGTGAATTGCAAGGCAAACTGCTGGAATGTTTGTGTATCCACTTAGTGACATCTTCATGTTTGCAACAACTTTTCGTAATTTTTGGTCCAGAGAGGCAAATCTGGAGGGAAGATACATATTCTAAACTTTCCAACAACAAATTGCAAGCATATATACAGTTCTCAATAAGGCATGGTTTTTTGACGTTTCCACAAACCTTGTGTTCACAAGAACGACGTTTTCTATTTTTCAGTAGAGTTGACCTTTCCTTTCTTTTTCCAGATTGAACAGAAAAAACTTGTCTGCAGTTTTTCCTTTCAGTATACATGAAATTTGAAACACCTTGCGCCCATTGTGCAAAAGAATGAATTACTAAGGGACAGAAATTTGAAGTGCTGATGTACATGCTACAATACAACTGCTGAGGTTGTATACAAATAGGGAGTGACAACACCTGATTATTATTGCTCCTAAAATTCAGCAGAGTTTGGAGTCCTGGGAAAGGGAATGACATCGCGAATATTCTCGATTCCAGTTGCAAACTGCACCAGTCTCTCAAAACCCAACCCAAACCCTGCATGTGGAACTGAAAGAACACCACAAATCCAGAGGATTCAGAAAAAAGGTGCAAAATCAGTAAAGAAGGACAACCACTCAATCTGGGAAGTTATATCAACAAGCTTTCAGGCAAGGGTTTTAGGCAAGTTTTTTTTTAAGGGTTAAGGTTTTAGGGTTTAGGGTTTAGATTCTCCAAGAACTTACCAGAACCGTAACGCCGCAGATCAAGGTACCACCAGTAGCTCTCCTTGTTGAGTCCAAGCTCCTCAATCCGTCTTTCTAACACCTCTAGTCGCTCCTCACGTTGACTCCCACCTATTAGCTCTCCCACCTGAACGCACAAGCATTTCAAATAATTTAATATGTCAACAAATACATACTCTTATTCAACTTGATGTGAGCCTACTACAGTCCTCCCTAGTTAAGTATTACCTCCTTATGTGTCAATACTACAGAAGCGTTACAAAAATCCTTACTCCCGTCTTAAATTCACTGCCAACGTTTATAAATATATAACAACGTATTAAGTGTTTCAGCACTGACAGCCTTCTTCATGCCGGTCCTCCCGTTCATTCTTTAGTTCTTCATACAATTAAAATGACAATCATGGGTTCTTTCATCCCCTCGTAAACTTGAACTAACATTCATCACTTGTTCTATTAGCGTGAATCAATGATCGTTAACTTTATAAAGGAGACCTCGGTAGAGTAAGTATTAACTTCATAAGTATTTACGCATTGACACACTATAGCTGTTAGTTTTTAACTATTACCGAGTGATACCACTGATAAGGGGGTTGACAGTGATGCTTATGAAGATTATTTACAAAAAAAGAGAGGCCTAAACCGTGACAGTTGTAAGGCAGTGCTCATCTATCTAGGATATTGACAGAAGCAAAGGGGAGGACATCAAACCCTGGGAACAAGCAGATCCATGGCTGCCACAGTTTTTCCATCTTCATTTTGTCTCATGTAGAAGGCCTTTATGTCCTGCTCCATAAGAAATTGAACGATAAGGAAGTCACACTTTGGAGCATGGACATCACAAAAGATGTGTAAACTGGCGAATAACAGCAGGTGTATCAAAAGCACATGTCATGACTCGATTGTTAGGGATGAATCAAGTACTTATACAGTTCATAATTTCAGTTAAAAGTTCATACTTCTAAGTTCAGTTGGTCTATGAAAACAATACCTTCGGGTAATCAGAAACAATGACAGGGTTTCCACTGAAGGCCACTTCTGTGAGATAACGCTCATGTTCACTCTGCAGGTCAGCTCCCCATTTCACCTGCGAGGTCCTCATGCACATTGCTTCAGTTGCAAGCACCATCACTGCGTAATTTTAGAAGGCTTTCAAAAATGTATTTTCCGGTATCTCCATAACTGAAGAGGAGTTTTTTAGCTCCAGTCATGAGGTCTGGCAGCACTTCTATACATGTGAAGAGGTTTAAATGCGCATCTCCAAAAGAAAAGGGCAGTTGAACGAACCGGAAAATCAAACTTCTTCTTTGCTTTCTGAAGAAGTTCAACAGCTTCGGTGTAGGTCACGTGAACAAAGGGTTTCTCCACGACATTCTGAGAAGACAACATCACCGGTAGATTAGCAAGCTTACTGAGAGAACACGTGATCGTTGTTTTACCTGACATGTCAAGTAATTAGGATTCTACATTATATAATATTAAACATCAATGGGTTCATAGAAGTGATAGTCAGTTGGAACATACAGTGAGACGGGCGATGATACCCTGTTCCACCCACTTGTTGAAAAACTCCATGTCTTCCTTGCAATTTTCCAAGACATATCTCACCTGAGACATCCAACCACCGAAATATGAGTTTTTTAGTGCCGAAAAACTGGTAAAAGTGCTCAAGTGCGCACAAAGCGGAATAAAATCCATGGATTAAAATATGAAGGAATAGTGGACGAAAAATCCTCAACTCCCAAGGTCTAGAATTACTAATTCCAAAGAAATGATGTCAGCATGTACATTCCACTAAAAGAAAACATGTCAAAGATAAACAGACAATGTCGATAAGCGTAGGCATGTTTGACATACAACATACTGGAGATAAGCTGTGGCACATGCCATATCATCTTTCAAATCAGCAAATGCAAGCAAACCCATGATACAAGTAACCGCTAATGGACCAAAAGGCCCAACTTTGGCCTCATGGTCTTTTAGCTGTTTGAGGCACGGGACCTTCTTTTGTCGAATTTATTTCTATCAACCCATGCAATGTTCTTCACTAATTTAGATGATATAAAACTTGGTCCTAGCCATATTATATTTTCACAATACGATCAATCAAATTGGTCATTCTTAAACCATGAGTCATTCGTCCCTTAGGGCTAGCCAAATTCAGGAGTTTGTTTGCGAGRAGGTCAGTGAGAACTTACTGCACCAAAAGTGTTGGTCCTAGGTCGCAAATGGGCGACAGTCCGCAGGTACTCTCGGCTCAGTTTCTTYTTCTGAATCGGAAACGAGGCAGGATCGGTGCCTCCTACCTACAAACCARAAATAATKTAAGATTCAAGATRATATATTTCCTRCGGAAGTTAACACCGAGTGTGGCAACACAGCGTAATAAGATGTGCACTGCAGGACAAAAGCAAGACGGGGCCTTGAGCATACCAGTGTGAGCTTTGAAGCCTTAAGCTCCACTTTCTGCTTTGAACCTTGACTCTCCACAAGAACTCCTTCAATAGCCACTGAAGCACCCGTATTGACCAGACCTGCCTCAATCTGCCATCGCCTGCCCAATTTAATCAATTGGACATCTAATAGCAATCTCGATAGATGCCACTACCCTCTATAACACACCATAACCTAGTAGGCTTTGCCATTATCTCTTCCAATGCACTTGGCTGGCAAGTKSGATGTAAGCATGACTTGGCAAAATGTCTACAGCCACTGATCTTTSAGTACAAATAGGGTAATCCACTGTCTCTTCAAGACTGGTCCACARCCGTCCACTTTAAATTGGTTGCAGAACAAATCGTGATACATTGGATGATAGAAATTTGATCTCCTACATACTGGTTGAGGTGCTTAAAGTGATGAAAAGAGAATCCTCCGCCTTAAGAGTTTAACACGACAACAGACATGTACCTTATCATAGCCTTCCACATCCGAACCCACAACTGCCTGAATGTTTGACACTGCTGATCCATCATTCACCTGCAGCAAAGGACGGCAAACAGGAAATTTCATGCGGATGCAGAGAGGTCCGTCAACAATGCAGAAATGCTAGCGAGACGACAAGAATAGCACATAGAATTGCACACCATAGAAGGCACGAAAAAAATATTTCACAGCCTTAGGAACTTCAGACTTCGAAAAGCCATCTCCAATTCACTAAGCATCCAGATTCTATGATTCCAATGCCATTGTGATCAGCTCCAATTTGCATTTCATCGAAAAAATGAACTCAGATGCTAGGTTCAGCACATTTCTCCACAGGAGCTCATTCTCTTCTGAAACGGTTGCTTGTTGATGGTTTCTTGATGCGACTCCAACCTCGCAACCACAAGAAAAATTTCGCAATTCAAAAACACGATATGGCATTACAGAGCTCTGCAATTCTACCGACCTCGATGAAAGTGAAGGTCTTCTGCATGCGGCAAGTGCGCACCCATCCTCGCACAAGCATGGTCTGCCCCACTCGTCCCAAACCCCCATCGTCACCACCTTTGATATCCGCAATTCGAAGCCTCTTTTGAAACTCAGGAATGGATGAAGCCACAGTCTCCTTCACCTCCGCTTCCACCGCCGCGTTAGTGTCCATCACCTTCGCCATCACGCTGAGCTCGCGCCGCACAAKTCCGCCAAAGCTCGTTCTCGCCAGAACCCCAATGTGGCGCCCATTGGAGACACGCGAGAAGAACGAGGWGGAAGCCATGGATAGCTCAGGGCGACGACGAGCAGCGAAGCGCAGGCTGCGAGGCAGCGAAGACATGAGCAAACAGGGGCAGCGAGTGCACAGGTGCGCGGTCCCTGTTACCGCGCCCGCCATAGCTGAAAGCTCCAAATGTGAACGACCACAAAAGAGCAAACACACACACCAAGAGCAGAATTGAATAAATTTCTAGCAGAAGTTGAAAGAAACTGTAACTAATTTAAGTTTTTGAACCCAAGAGTGCTTGAAGCTGCTTTGAAAAAAACACTTTACACTTCCAAGCGAACTGAATCACATCTGGTGTCTGGATGAGACTTGGATGATAAAGTTCCGTCTGCTTTCTATGGTGGAAGATTGCCAAGTTTGACGGAGGCTCGTCTTCATTTTAGGTCGTTCGTTGTTTTGGTTATTCAGGAGCTTTCTTGTCGATTGGAGGTTGGGGTTTTTAGACGGAGGCTCGAAGCAGCCGATTGACCAGGAGGTGACTGTTTGCTTTGCTTTTTTGTCGCTTTATTCTGGTTTCATTAGATTTCTTCGGCTTGGAGTCAGACGTCCTCTTGTGAGTGTACGTCGCGAGAGTTCACAGGGTTAATGTTTTTGCAATTACTCATGTTTCTGCATCAGCTGGAGAGTGATTCATTTGATGAGGATCGCTGCAMTGTGTTAGTCTATGTGTTTCGCGGAGCTTCCGAAGATGTTTGGCGAGGTTCCAAGTACCTGTTGGGAGTTCCGCATCTCATTTTTTCGGACAATCAATTCAACTGGGAAACCTTTTCTTTGTGAGCCCTGCTTCTAGTTTTCTGGAAGCGGACCAGCTAAGAGTACCTCGAATTGTTGTGCAGAGGGTCGACCTTGAAACTCCACTAGTTTCGAATGGAGAATCAGAGAAATTAGGGTTTTGTCAGATTGATGTGTTCATCGTTGGTATTGGAGACCGTGGGTCGAAATTGTGCTGCTGCGGCTTCTGGTTACCTTCCAGCGGTAGGTCACGACCCCAACCACAGGCCTTGRCTTTGTACTTGCAACCCGTCTCTGTTTGAGGGCAATTTCTGAGCACAGACATGAAATTAGGCGKACGTTTTCTAGGTGAAAGGCTATTGTTTTGGAGCTGTGTCACTTGATGCTTAAACCCTAAACCCAGAATGGTCCGTTCTTCGTTTGTCTTTACAGGTTCACTCTGAAGCATCTCGGATGTCACGGARCCTGATTCATRTTAGGGTTTAAAAGGGGGGACYGCCGTGGAAATGAGCTCCCCGCTCGAGGAGGTCGTTCAACTYGCGAATGCTAGCGCAGACGGAGAGGTCATAGATCTGGACGTGGAGACTGCCTTACGGGAGATTCTAGATCATCGGCTGGTAGAATCCTCTTCCAGTGATGGTATGACTTCCACTAGTGGCAGAGGATCCCAAAGAATGGCAATGGAGGGGCCAAGCCTCTGTGACCGCTGGAGTGCGCATCATTCCCAATTGATGAACCCCGACTTGTGGAGCACTTTGCCCAGGGAGCTTTTGCAGTGCATATTTGCACGCCTGCCATTGTCTCAGATCATCCGCCTCCGATGTGTTTCCAAGGAATGGATGCGCACTGTCACAGAAGCTGACTCCGGAGCCGAATTCAGGCGGTCCCATGCTGAAGCCAATCCCAAGATGTTTGGACTAATCTACCAAACGTTGGATCATGACGACAAGWCGTTTGGACTCGCATTGTGCGATGTCAGGTCCAATGAATGGTACAAGTTYGCCATTGACACACCCTACACTGAGCACAGTTTCATAACAATGTGTGCCAGTGACGGAGGATTGGTATGCATCATTTCCAGAGTGAAAAGCAATACCCCACTGCTCATCATTGTGTGCAATCCATTAACAAGACAGTGGAGAGCGCTTCCATCATTGAGTCCGATCCAGCCTCTGATGGTCCAACTCGTGATGAACCGCGACACCAAAGGGTACCAAGTGKTGGTTGTMTATTGCGAAGGTGATGTRMAGGCAAAGGTTTACAACTCTGCGACTGGAGAATGGMTGACAAGCTCAAGCACTGTTTTCCTCGGGTACCAATATCATTGGGCAGTTGACGATGCGGTACTTGAATTTTCCCGCTATTGYCCTTGTGTTTATGACGMTGACGGTTTTAAGCCCGTGGACGGCACTCTTGTTGAAGGTGCATCTGTGAAGGGTCATGCTCTTGTGGGGGGCCATCTCTTTGTGCTGCACCAAGACTTGGGTGACAACAGAGAGCTTGGGGTGCCCCAGAAACGATACTTCATTTCGGAGTACGTAAGGTGCAAGCTCGATTGGGTTCGAGTGAAGGATCACAGCTTGACGGATCTGAAATACTGTTCGCACAGTGAGCATTTTGACGAGTTTGATCTCTTTGGATGCAAAGGTTTCCTTTTGGTATGCAACTGCTGTGAGTCTTGTAACCTTGCTGAGGTTTACGACTTGTCTACCGGGAAATGGCATGTGATTCGCGACATGCCGGTCTTAATACCGGCAGGTCTTGTAGTTTGGGACGGGGGGATGTGTGAGCTTCAATGGGACGCTGTTCCATAAAATATGGTTCACACTTTACTAAATGTGCAGATTGGAGTAGCCTTGGTTTGAGGACATCATGTCCAGGTTCGGCTGAAGTAGAGGATATTGTTTGCGGCACTCCAACACTGTGGCCAGGCTGACAAACCTCAAAATCCTCCACTCTGTATGCTCCATTTTKCCGCTTTATAAATGATTTAAAAAAAATTTGGGACTTGTATCTTCAGTGATGAAAGCACATGTCTTCTTCTGTAGAAGAATTTTCAGGTTTTCTTACGGCCTCTCCTTGTGCCATTTGGCGGATGGGTCAACAGCAATTTGCAGCGCGGCTGGGATGCTTCAAAGTGCATAGAATGTTGGGGTCTACATATTCCTGGTTTACCATCTGGAGATGCTGGAGATGCAAGTGAAATTTGAGGGTGGATCCAAGCTTTTAAGTTAATTGGGCACTTTTTCATCTAAAACTTGGAAATGCCAGGGGTCAGGTTGCTTTTCTATGAAATGTCTTACTGACAGACGAATGAGATGATTAATTAATTCTGACTTACAGTAACCCATTTCCAATCACCCCCCAATTTCCATTCAATAGACTGTTGTCTTTCCATGAAGTTATGGTAGAGTCCCTAGAGTACTTGTGGCTCATTATGATTGGTTGCAAGGCTCTCAATATTGCAATCAACCCTTAGTCAATTTTGCAATTAGCCTATGGTCAGAAATAGAAAGTCTATATCACCATTATAGGTTGAAGAGAATCTTCCACTAAAAAATTACTAGTAATTTCATTTTATGTAATAAAGTTTTGAAAAAATATGCAATCCTTCAAAACTCTATTGCTATACATGGGAAAAATTCCACATTCAAAAAACTTGCTCTCCAAATATGCATAATTGCTTAATTGATCAGAAATGGGTTGCCTCCCCCTACTTGAAGTACATTCATAGTGAGCTGCCCAAAATCGCTATGTTGCCAAAAAACGCAGTTTGGTCCTTTAGGGGTTAAAGTTCAAAAAGCAAAGTCAACATTTACCAATTTGATTCTAAAAATGTTCATTCTTTGACTCTTGACAGTRAAAAATGGATGATGTCAATTGTACCATTTTTGCCTACATTCATTCGTTCTTTTGTCACTTGACAATGAAAAATGGATGATGTCGATTGCACCATTCTTACCTACATTCATCTATTATTTGACACTTAACAATGAAGAATGGATGATTTCCACCTATTTGATGATTAAAAAAAGCATTTTGGTGGTCTTCCTATCTTATAAGAATTTTTTTGAATCAACTAGAATTTTAATAGACTTTATAAATGTTTCAAATACCAAAGAACAAATCAAAATGAACCAGCATATAAAACATATTGAATTTTATTGGCTCTTTTGTATAAATAAAAATGAACCACTCTAGGAAATATGTGGAATTTTTTTGGCTTCTTTTGTCAAACTTTATGTGAGGCTAACAAAATGATCTCTTTTGCATTTGATTCTAACTAACAAAGTATAACTCACAAAATCTAATTTTCATTTCATTTTGTATATTTTGAAAAAACTTAAATCAAATGTTGTTCAATAATTTATAARTTTAGCACCAATTACTATGGAACACATAGCTACAGATTAGGTTTGGCAAACAACTATTTTGAAGAAAATTGGAAAAGAATTGAACAAAAGAAATTATCGAAGCTAGCAAGAATTAAATGATAAAGTTATTGAAACATAGAACATGTCCATTACTAGCCAAAAGGTTCAAAATAAAAATTCAAAATAAAGTCCAAAATCCAATGCAATCATGGTTATTCAATACTACTAATACTATTTGTTACTTGACCATCTACCATCAAATTTTTTTTTATAACAAATTATTTCATTGACAATTATTAAAAGACGGKTGGAGAGGACATTTTTATAATGAAATGCATTGTTTATCATGAATCTTCAAAATTATGGGATAATTTGAAGGTGAGAGCTTGCCTGCTCATTGTCAAATGGTAGAAATTGTGTTCAATAAAAAATTTCAAACCTCATCATGGCATTGTAGAACTTTTTCGAAAGACTTTGGACTAAATCGATTACAAACTAAGTGGCTATCTAAATATTTTGAAGCTTTTTGAGATGGTTGCCACATATTTTGGTTTAAGAAAAAATTTATGCAAAATTTATGCATGAATGCATGCAAGAATGGTGCAATTGACATGTGAAATTTAAGATGACAATCAACATTGCTATTAGGTTTACAGTATGGCTACTTGTTTGTCAAAATGAGTAAGCAAGAATAAACACTCAATCCTATTTACACTTGTCTAACATTCTAGCCTCTAAATGTTTGATGTATGTAGATAAGAATGCAATTGGGTTGAGGGACCATCATGGATTAGGTGATGCAAAAGCAAAGCCTTGTTATGGCAAGTAATGTGCCGAGTTTTGGAAGAGGGAAGAATGCTATTTCTCGTAAGATAGCTTCTTCTTGTACCAACCCCCAACCCAATACCACCTAAATGTAGGTCCTTCATTGATTTTAGAGTGAGAATATAAAATGAGACATTCTCTGGTCTCAGGCTAAAAAAATAAATAAATATCAAACCGTAATGCTTTCTAGAAATTTGACCACACTGATGGAATTGGCATGAATGATTGGGCCCCCACAATAAATTTTGTAGCAAATTAACCCTTAAACCGCATTCGGTTAACAATTCCCCACACCCGTCCCCTTTCTTCTGTATTCAAATTCATTCTAAAATTTTGGCTGTCAATGAAAAAGTGTCAATTTCAACTAAAAAGTGTTCAACCGGTCCTTAATGGGTTAAAGGGT
This sequence comes from Pleurozium schreberi, assembly GCA_006891605.1. Lineage (NCBI taxonomy): Eukaryota > Viridiplantae > Streptophyta > Bryopsida > Hypnales > Hylocomiaceae > Pleurozium > Pleurozium schreberi. Next base: position 83,585 of record VACF01002397.1, on the reverse strand, counting down.
GATAGCAAAAATAGAAAAAGGGATTTGTGGACCTTTTCACTCTTAATAATTCAAAAAAAATTCAAAAAATCATTTAAATAAAATCCATTTTGCTAGAAAAGATTGCACTCGCATTGCACCAAAAAATTCATATTATTGGGAATTTTTTCCCTTTTTGTAGTCTTCGTGCAAGGAAAGGTCACTTTGACCCCATGTGAGCAACCAACATGTTGCTATCATAAAAACTCATAGTCAATCTTTGTAATATTAGTAGACTCCTCCAACTTGTCCAATTGTAGCTTCAAATTTGCATTTTTGGGTTAAAAATAGGACTACCCTCCTCCCTCCAAATGGCTAAGATAGACATCCAATTGGTGGGCAAGTGAAAAATAATAAACTAATTTTAATTTTTTCAATTAACCCTTATATAGTCCCAAGGCCATTTTCTCTCAAAAATCACTGAAAACTGTCATTTTTGTTGCATTCATCCAAGAAAACAAAAAAATAATTTTTTCCAAAATCCAACCGTAGGATCTTGTACTTCACTTGTCTTAGATCACGTGGTAAAAGTTTCATGAAGTTTGACTTTAAAGATTGGAAGATATTAGCATTCAAAGTGGAAAAAGAAAGCTTTTTTGAACACTGGCTTGCAATTTCAGATGACTTTGACCGTCATTTGTCAAAATATTTTGAACTAGAGACTTTGAATTTAAAAAATTTTATGTTGAAAAATTGAGTTGAAAGTCTAGGAAAAATATTTCAAAAAAATCACACTTGATTTTCAATCTTTAAAAAATTGTTAAGTTATAAGTTTTTTTTTCAAGAAGATGCTTAGATTGCCCGAGAAACCAAGATTGTCCATAACTTTCTCATTACTAGTCCAAATAGAATGAATCAAAGCTTCACATGTAGAGAAAAATATATTATTTCAGGAAAAAAAAAATTAATTTAATTTTTAATTTTTGCAAAATATTTTTTGCTGCCCGACGAATTTAGTTCTGGGGTTTTTGTGGTATAACATTTTCTCCTGGGCACCAATTGAAACAAAAATTATATTCTCATAAATCTATTCAATTTTTCTATCTTATGAAAAAATTTCAAAAAATTTCATCAAAAATCAAGGTCACAAGAACCTGCCCGAAATCCAAATTGTACCCCGAGGGGACAATGGGACTTTAGGGGTTAAATTACTCAATGTTTGCATCTACCACATGTAAATTCATTCCAAATATCATGCCAAATGGACAAATAGTGCAAAAGTTATGAGCAAAAGAACACCCGTCCAAGGGCAAGGGGACAAAAAATAAGACAAGTATTTTTTGCTATCACCCTTTTCTAGTCTTTATTCTAAATATAATTTTTTGGATTATTTTAGAATTTTTTTTCCAATTGAAACCAATTTTTTCCCCAATTTCACTAGCTAAAAAACTAAGATAGACTAGTCTAATTCAACCCACTATCTCATTCCGTCTCCTACTTTTGGCCCCATTTATGATTGTTCAACATCCAAATTTATGAAAATACTCAAATTTGTTTAAAATTTTGACAAAATCAATGCAATAAAGCCAAATGGGTAATGCTTGATTGTTTGGTTGGTGAATACTTAAGTGCTAGTAGATACATGGAAAGGCATTTATGGATTGTTTATAAGATGTTTATAACTGCATTCTATGCATGGTTTTGTAATTCTAGGGCAAAACACTTTAGAAATTCATGAAAATTATGATTGATTTGATCTTTTTTTTTTTTTCTGTTTTTGAAAAGATACTAGGATGGCAATCACTTTAAATTACGTGAAGCATTTTATTTCTTCATCCATCCATCTTTGGGACCAGGAAACTCTTTTCATTCAAATTCATACACTTCATCATTTGAATTTGGCAATGTCATCAATATTTTTGAATAGAAATGAAAAATTTCTCATGAAAAAGAAATTACATTTTATTTGAAACAAAAAAAGCAAACAATCATTTTGAAATGGTGCAAAATAGCACTTTGGTGCCAAAAAAAGGGGTATACTTTTGATCCGTGAAACAAGCACACATCTCGGAAAAATATGTGTCCCTCTTGGAATTGGCCCCAAGATATTGAGAATCCAAATGAGGATGGTAATAGCCTTGTTCTCCCCGAACCTATACCTCAATTATGTTGAAAAGTTGGATCTTCATGAATGCAGGATCTGAAGCGAAGAGAACYGATCCCATGGTAATAGTAAAAAGCAACCCCACGTTACGGGAAAGAACATGCCGTGCCTCCCCCTCTCCGTCCTGCAATCAATGAGAGGCTCTCATCTCTCCCAGAAGGCCCCAAACTCAATGGAATGAGCTCCATTGAGATCTTGCGTGATTGATACCCTTACCTAGTCAAGATATCAATATCAATGATCACCAAGACATCATGCAGCCTATAAGAGGAACTTGGATGGGGGACCGGGCCTTCCATTCAGTCGCTCACCTTGCCTGCTGCTTCTGACGGAGTTCTGAACTGACTCACTAAACTTACTCACTGGTGAGTGCTGAACTGACTAACTTCAGTTACTGGTGAGTGCTGAACTGACTAAGTTGCTGGTGAGTGGTGAAAGGCATGTCGTTAGTGGCTGGCTGGGAGGCGTGATGGGGGCAACGACCGGACAGGGATGGGAAAAGGGGAGTGAGGGCTTGCCTGCAAAGCGATTTATCATCATTTTAGAGGACAGTACTATTCCAGGGAATCATGGGCTGGCCGGGTTCCCTTTACCAAACCCTTGCCCTCGACATTCATGAATCTAAACTTACGAGTTACGTAGTACGGAGTACACGTTAGTGGGATGAGGACCTAGAGCATCCCCACGGGTGTGGATGGCACATATGAGAGAGGCGTAGAATTGGGCTCCTTGGAGGGCTCTTGAGAAGGTGGCCGGCCCGTGCTGTAGTCATCTATCCCACTGCGAGATGGTGAATGCAGCAATTCCAAAAGGGATGGGCACTCCGACCAAGAAATTCAATTTACTTTGCTTTAAAATTTTAACCAAGAACAATTTGATTTTCAATTCTTTGAGAACCGCCTTACATNAAAGTCTTCTTCATTTGTGGGCCAGCCGGAAGGCGGTAACTCCAAGTTGGAGTCAAAAGGACAAGACACTGTAGTTGGCCTGGTACTCATCAAATTTGAGCCTTGCCGTGCTTGTGGTGGGGTAGTGCCTCTTGCCCGGCCCAAGTATTTACCCAGCTTGCGCATCCTGCAATGTAGATGCTCTTCCTGAAAGCGCATAGATCCCCAAATGTCTGAGTAGTGGACACGGCATTTGGACAATGGAATTCTCGTTACGGCTCCTTGTTATCTCCCGATTGAAAAAGTGCGGGCTTTCGTGACTTTCGTCCACTAACTTCGATAGTACAGTTGGACCAACATGGAGACCTGATCATTTCCGTTGSTGGGCATAGATTGAGTGGACAGTAGAAGTAAGGGTTGTTTTCGAGACACATGAAAATCACATGTTCTCAAAAACCAAAGGCCAGGATGCACTGGGTCTCCCATTTGTTCCAAAAAAAACAGGGTCAGGTTGGGGTGGAGGGTTCAGTTTTCGGAGTAATTAATTAACCAAAGCTAAACCAGTTGGAAACTTGGAATTAGCTTAGGTTGAAAAATTACTGGATTGGACCAGTTTGGGCAAAATAAAATTAAAATTCTGTAGCGGTTGTGGGTGTCTCTAATTTTGTTCATCACAGTGATGGCACTAAACTTAATCCCCCCCCCCCTCCTAATAGGACAAATCAGTGTACTTTATCCTAGTGGCGAAGACCGATGGTTGTTAGCAGTGGTTTTCGACCGACCGGAGGTCGGTCGCAGGAAGCAACTCTTGARTGAGCAGACTGCGTCTCCTCCCTCACCACAATCTGTGCAAGCGACCTCGACTGGCCATCGCCGGCGGGAACCCACCCGATTGTGGTTTACGAGCTGCAGTTTAGGTACCTGCGACGATCTCTGGGCTCGCACTTGGCTGTAATTGGAATTTTTTTTTTCATGGTGTTTGCACGTGTACTGTACTCATATTTATAAGGAACTGGCGTGATGCTTGTGGCGCGCAACTGTATTGTGGATCGCTGGGCTCTGAATTATGTAAAAATGTAGGGTTACTCGGAGACCTGATGATTTGTAGAGAGTGGACATATGGTGATGGAGTAGGGCAATTGTGGCATTCTTCTTGTGGTTCCCCGAGAATTTATGATCTTGGAACTGAAAACAAAACTGGTGGCAAATCTTGGCAATCCATGGGGCATCCAGGGTTGCTTGTACTGTGGTAAAATGTGTTGCGTTGATTTTTTCGGAAGACAAACTCAGGTCGAAAGGGGAAGTTGTTTGTCAATCATCTTGGGATTGTGAGTCTTGTGTCTGAAGTTAAGATGCTGTTTGCCGTATTAGGGTTACGGACTACTTGTTGTCGAACCGGTGATCCTGGAATGGCGTCGGAGGTGTAAGCTGCAAACTACAGGGGCAAGAATTGGAAGGATCTGGAATTTGCAATGTTGTAGAGCTGGCGTTAGTGKACGTGTCCTTGTATGCAAAAGAAGGTGGAAAGCATGGTCTTCGAGATGGATCCCCGCTATTGTCTTAGAATCCATCAGTGCTTTTGATGTGCAATTGTCTGCTGCGCGCTGTTCTTTTTGAGAGAATCTCAAGCTGTTTTCCCTTCTAGAGTACTTAGTCGACAATGGCTTCTTGATGAGCCTTACTTCACGCATGCTTGTACAGAATATGTGTGAATAGTTTGGTTTTGGATGGATTAGTGATTGTCGCGTCGTTCAACACTTAGTTAAGCAAGAGATGGAGAATCATTGCATCAGTTGATATATCAGATAGGGACTGCCGTGTATTATATTGCCAGAGAAGAGACGCCACCGTCTGGTTATAGCCAGCCAGTGGACAGAGTTGACCACAGTGTTCATTACACCATTCGCAAACGTAACGACTGGGTCGTCTACGAGAGTCACGAACGTGAGCTCTTGAACAGGTTTGCAGTGTCTCTGCTCACCGAATGGATCGGGAAGCCGTTCGGAAGCTAGTTGTCGTTTCGGCTTCTGAYGCCCTGTTTAGGAGCAAGTGGAACTGGTTATGTTTACCTCTAGGCTCCTCACAGAAGCTTAGGAAACCCGCCTTGCTGCTTGAACGCAGACTTTGTCCTTTGTAGATAAGTTATACGTTTCGTGGTATCATTTCTCGAGCGCAAGCCGCGGAGTGCGGCGTCTGGAGCTGGTACCACCAGTTGCGTAATCTTTTGGGCCGGGCTAGGTGCATACTTTCGGTTCTCACGAGACGCGGTATGATAAATCGCGGATCGGCGTTTTCAGGGGCAGTCACGTCACAATATTCGAGCGGGCCAGACCTCTTTGTGGAGGAGCTTTCTGGCTGTGTCAGGATTTTGCCGCTGCTGCTGCAGATCCTTGTCCTTTATATTTACTCTTCACTTGTTCAGTTTCTCTCTCTCTCATCCATACCCACCCTTGCGCCAGTCAGCTTTCTCGMCATGACCCTTTGTTTCTGAACCCTTGTCAGGTATATCTGTGAGCTGCGAGTGAGGTTCTTGGACTTCTTCAAATGGGCTGGTGGACGACGAGCGCTGAACCTTTCGGCTTAACGGTTGCGCGATTGCACTGGTAGCTCGCAAGGATTGATCGATTGTGTAGCGACGTGGCTTCCCTGGAGGAGGTCCCTCGCACCACCACTGACACGCTCGCGATGCAGACCAAGACCGGGCGCCACCCGCCCGGCTTCCAGGCGCTGCTGGAGGGGCAGCAGGACCTCATCTGCCGGTTCCACAAGCACGAGCTCCAGCCGCACCAGTGCGGCTCCATCTTGCTGCAGCAGATCCAGGCCCCCGTGGAGACTGTTTGGTCCTTCACGCGCCGCTTTGAGGAGCCGCAGGTGTACAAGCACCTCATCCAGGGGTGCGATCTCATCGAGGGCGATGGCGGCGTCGGCAGCATCCGGGAGCTTCACATGGTGTCGTCCATCCCTGCGACTTCCAGCAAGGAGCGCCTGGAGATTCTCAACGAGGAGGAGCATATCATCTCATTTCGTGTTCTAGAAGGCAGCCACCGCTTGCAAAACTACTGGTCTGTGACTTCGCTGCACTCGCTCGAGATCAATGGACAGATGGGCACCCTGGTGCTGGAGTCGTACATCGTGGACATCCCGGATGGGAACACGCGCGAAGAGACGCACATGTTTGTGGATACAGTGGTGAGGTGCAACTTGAAAGCGTTGACTAAGTTATCAGAGCACAAGTATTATCACGAGCGCAAGGAGAAGGAGAAGGAGAAGGAGAAGGAGCTATTGTCGCCTGTTACTCAAGAGCCGGTGTCTGAAGTGGTTATTGGGGGGTAAGGCCAAAAAGTGTACAACTTGAACGATTTCTTAGCCACTGCTTGTTGGAGCTCTAGAGCCTGTGCTGGTCGAGGCAAGGATTTGGTTTGTAAGTTCTGCATTCTGCTGAGATATAAGCATGGAAGGAAGAGGATGGAATGGTGGTTTGTTGTCGGTTGTGCATTATGTGATGTCCGCGTGGAAGCTAAACGATGAAATTGGGGTATTGTAAGTTTTTGCTCCATGCCGATGTATGCTTGGAAGCAAGAGGGTGTATCGATGTGCAAGATGGTGTAGGCAGCTCTGGTCTTCGCATCTGACAAGGGATGATCCCAGATTCATCGAAAGCCTTWGAATTTATCTACGGAGTGAAGTGAATGTTATTGATAGATAAGAGTAGATAGAGCTTACATGGATCTGGTGTATTCTAGCTTGATTATGGATTGGGGTGGGCCAGTGCTTTGAGTTGGTTGCTCAAGATGCTGGACAGCTGTATAGTTATTCCTATTTATCTGGATTGGAGAAGAATATATACTTTGACAGCTTATTCTCACATCACGTGGACCGAATAATTTGCGTATACCACTTAGAGTGTTACCGAGTGTTTGATCATTTGAATGTCATCAGTGTGAGGAATCTGGTTGGTGATTTCAAGTTATGAARATTTTACTGGATATGAGTCCGTGTAGCAGAGTTTGCTTGTTTTGATGTGGTGAGTGTCGATTCACGCTGGTATTAAGGATGAAATTAGTTTCCTTCTTCTCAAGGTCCCTCCAGTGATATTTGTAGATTGCTTTCAGCAGGGGAGAATTCAACAACAGTACTGTATCAACTTCTACGGTTCACTGTTTATAGATGTTATGCAACAGAGCACTGAAGAATGGATCATCTCCAAGCACAAGTGCATCGATATCATGGAAAAATGTTCACTTTATCCTAGCTCACTTTATCATTCCCGATGCAACCCAGACCCTCCACCTCTAAAGCAAATGGATGGTGAAGGCTCTACCTCGAACCTTGCAGACAACGTCCGTTGTTGATTTTCTTTAGAGGTTAAGCGTGTGGGGTGCGTTGGGGATGCTCCAATAAACATGCATGGTTGAGAGATTTGGGGATGATATTAACCCTTCAACGTTGCAAGTTTTCAGTGTTCTTGAAAACTCAGTTCGAAGGGCTTGTTGCGATGCTTAGAGGTTAAGGGTTTGCTATAAGGTTTACCGTTTGCTGTAAGGTAAGCTAGTCGATTTTAGCCTCCAAACTGTTGTTGTGCTTAACCCAGGAAGGACGCCACGGATGTTAGTAATCTAATGGATGAAGACTATATTTCCGTGTAGGACAGAATTGCAACTATTCATCCTTGGAATTTTGTGTGGAAAGGGAAGATCTTCTACAATACTTTGACTTCAAATGAGTTCTTTTGAATTCTTTTAATACCAATTGTTCCCACGGTTTGAAAAATGATGATTTCCACAAGGGCTCTACATACTTTTAGGGTTAATATGATGTCATAAAAATGCTAGTAAGGATTTAGGCCCCGAAGCAAGAAATCTTAATGAATCTTTTTGGCTCACTTTTTGGTCTAAATGAAGTATTGTGATTTTTTTGATGTGGTAAGACAACTTTGGAATGACTTAGTGGCCACAATAGGGTTCAAAATTTTGGGGCATAAATCTATCAAAGACTATTCATTTGAAGAAAAAATTGTCACCACACTAATACAAACATGGTCTGCATAGTCTATACTTCTAAAAATCACACTTAATCTAGTTTGTCATTTTATGACAAATTAGACCAAGTGTGAGTCTTAAAGCTTAAAGGCCATATTTGTTATAGTGAGACTTTCCGCAGATTTTGAGACAAAATGCTAGTTATTAGAAATTTCATTTAAAGAAATAGTAATTGAAACCAAAAATGTATAGTGCTCAAATAGTAACCCTGTAATGACATTTTCAAAGTTGGTGTTCTTACCTGTTTATAAAAAATACTAGTAAAGAGATAATGCAGTTTATCTTCGAGTCAAAGATAGAAATGAGATTGCAAAAGGTTTCAATATAACGAATATGGCCTTCTTAGTCTACACAACCATGTTCCTACTAGTGCCATTTTTGTTGAATTAGGTGACCATTACGGATTCATTTTCTATTGTTTTGGAGATGACCAAGTGATTCTTGTGGATTTTAGGGCATATAACTTCAAAATTTCATAAAATTGCTCATACTTTATTAAAAAATATAGAATCCCATTTTTTTATTCTTTTACATATCATTTCTCCATGTGCAAAATGTAATACTTCCTCAAGCCTATGGTACAAACATCCAATAGTGTCAATATAAGCAATTTGCTACAATTGAAAGCATCTTTTTGTAATAATGATATTTTGTAGTATATTAGCAATTGAAAATAATGAATTTTCAAAAAAAAATTCAAATAATCACATGTATTTTTTTACCAATTTTCAAAGTGGTTACTCCTTGGACCTTTGAACCGCCATATAAGTGGACATGAAACTAGAAATTAGACAAAATATGCAATCAACAAATCACTCTTAAGTAAGGGGATCATTCATAGATGCTTTTCAAGGACACTTTGATGGAAGTCTAGGGACGGTTTAAATAACATTAAATTCATATTGCAATCAATTAATCCACGTATTGTATATACTTTTTCACAAGAGAAAACTAGAAAATAACTCACCTCAATTTACCCACACTTCCAGGTCTTCCTTTAAATCTTAAATCATCATAAAAGCACAACCTTGAGTTCCACAACTTTTCAATCCTCTTCAGTTTTCTCCCACAAATTTGTTAAGGGTAGGAGGCTCAAAATCCGATGAGGCTTTCAAACCACCACCACCCTCCTAAAATGTACATTGTTCGTACATGTTGCTTTTTCATCTTTGCAAGAATGTACAAACAATGTACATTTGAGGAGGTGGACGATTTCAAAGCCCTATACCATTTCGACTTCAAAAATTCATAACTAATTCCACAAAGCTCCAAAAAATATGAATGCTTACACTCTCACCACACTCAGGAGTACGAGGGCTTTTTTTTTCATTTTTTACAAAGTGCCACAATGGCGATAATAAATGTTATAGTGGTGCTCCAAATCACAACATTCATCCAAATATTGGATGTATAGTATGGTTTTCATCCACAATCTGGCGATTTCATCTAAGATTTTTAAATAATTCAAAGTTGTTTGGCTATTTCATCCAAGTTTTTTGACATTATTTTAAGCATTTTTTAGCCAAATTATTTATTCTAGTGCACTCTGGCACCAAAAAGCCCCAAAAAAAAAAGCCCTGCTCAGGACCATGACGTTGTGCAAATCATTTACTACCTGTACTRCGCGTTTGCTTTCACCGTCTACTCATGTCATGGCGGAGCAGGGGCCATATCACTGACGTGATTTTAATGTTCACAGGGCAGGGGAGTGTAACTCCAGTGACATCCTTCAAAATTGGATTCTTATCCTGCCAATGCAATTGATATCCTTACAAGCTCCACTACTGACAGCACTGGACACGGCCTGTGGCCGGGTAATACGGTACCTGCACCTAGAAATCGACCAAATAAGTGCGCACAATTCAGCATGGTTTCCATTATTATATTGAAATTTTTTTAGTGAAGTCTTGTTGGCAGTTGAAAGAGGATTTTAATTTCAGATTTTCTTTGAATGCATTTTCTGGACACTGCATGAATGGATTGTGAATATTCAAAGTGTTCTGAAATAGGTGTTTCTAAAATTGATCCTAGACTCTCATGATTAGTGAGTGCACATTGAAGGCAAGAATTTGTGGGGGGCAAAATTCAATCATCTTTACCTACACTAAATAGTGAAATTAGATTGCCCCTCACTAATTTTTTGACATTCGAGAGTATATAATTAGTTATTGTTTATTGCACGAGAATGCACTACTTTTGAATTAGTTATTGATGTAGTTGAAACTCATGAACCTCTATGTCAATGTACAAATGGAAGTATTTGTAGAAATATTTGTTGACTTTGATGGCTTGTATAGTAACTTTCTTGGGGTAAGGTAACCTAATTATTAACGCAACCCAATTTCACTATTCCGTGTAGACCACCAAAACTTTGATGATTGTGACACCATCTCTTTGAAAGTGAGTTCTGATTTGAAAGTCTCTTCAGGTTGCTTTAGAGATTTAAGACCAAATTGAGAAGAGCGTCATTCAGTCGACGTCAGACACACAGATTGTTCACGTCTCCTCCGACAATCATGTCAAATTAGGGTAACTTAGCACTCACTTTTGACTCACTCACTTTCAGAGAATTCACCCATTTTGTAAAACCTAACTTACCTGAAATACAAAACGTACTGGACTGCATTGAAAGGGAGAAATTAAATTGCACTTTCTTAGAGGCACTTCACATTACGGACAGGAAGGAAGCTGTTCAACCCGGAGCTCTTCCGGCCTCTCAATCTTCGGAAAACAATCCACGTATGCAATATAGTGTGAAAGGTGAAAATGGCAGGAAGATGGCAAAAGGTGGGCCTTGTGAAGTTTCTAGGAAATTCAAAGACACACGGGTTCTCAACAGTAACAGTGAAGCTCGATCTTCGAAGGCTTCTGTTTCTTGTTTAGAGTTTTCGTTATGGAGTTACAAAGTAGGAAAAGCCTATTGATTTTGCTTGCTTTCCAAATGTTTATGTTCTATTATCTTGAGACATGTTCCAGTACAGTTGTTGTTGTTCATTCCCAATTAAAGAGAATTCAGTCAATCATTTCGTTTGTAGCTTGTTTGAGAGCAGGGAGGAAAAGGCCTCGATCCTTTTGGGCTCGAAAGAGAATTCAAGGATCCCTGGAGACACATCTTTTTAGCTCTTTTAATGCCCGAGAGTTTAAAGCAAGAATGAGGGTTACTTATGAGACTTTTCAATTTCTATGTTCAAACCTAGCTCCTTCTTTGAAGAAACAGGACACATGTTTTAGGGTTGCCATTCCTTTGGAAATTAGGGTGGCGGTTGGACTATCAAGATTAGCTACGGGAAGTACTCTATAAGTTGTTGCAGACTTATTCAGTATAGGATTGTCTACATGCCATAAGATTTTTGTTCAATTCCTCACGTCTTTAAATTGTTTGAAAGGAAATTACATTCAGTGGCCTTCCTCTTCAAGGATGAGAGAGATTGCTTCAGATTTTGAGAGACTTCATGGAATTCCAAATGTAGTAGGAGCAATCGATGGCTCACACATTCCTATTGTAGCACCGCATCTTCATGCTGTAGATTATTATAATAGGAAGGGCTTCCATTCTGTTTTATTGCAGGGCGTTGTAACGAGTGATTGCATTTTTTGGGACTTTGATATAGGATGGGCAGGAAGTATGTATGATTCTAATTTATGGGCTCATTCTGCCTTGGGGCATTTCTGTGAAGCTGGACGTTGAAGTCCATGTGCACTTGTAGGAGATGCAGCATATGCAGCTCGACCTTGGATGCTTTCGCCTTACAAGGGCCACAAAGATGGATTAAGCCATGAGGAGTATCATTGGAATTTTGTCCAAAGTTCTACAAGGATGTGCATTGAGAGGTCTTTTGGCATTTTGAAAGGACTGTGGCAAATTCTATTGAAGCAGATGGATTGTGATTTGCATATGGTTCTTGGCATTGTGAGCGCTTGCATCATCCTTCACAATTTGTGTAATATTCACAAGGATGAGTTTAACTAGAAATGGATTCAAGAAGCTACAACAGATATCCATGATTATATGCATTCTGATTTCATGCAGAAGTATGTAGGAAAATTACAAATGTCCCAAGATTCCTTGGAAGCACTTGCAGGTTTCAATAGGAATGCACAAGAGTCTTTGCTTAGAATGCAAGACATTGTAAATTCAGGATATAGGCAGATGATGAGCAAAGACAACAAGACAAGCAAAGAGTTGGCTTCACGAAGGGATGCAATAGCAAAATCCCATTTCATTGCAAAAAAACGTAGAAAAGCTGGTTTAGGAGATACAAATGGTGAGAATTGAATGTTCCATAGGTTCTCATTGTAATCTCAAGTTCTTTGAGGCTCTCATTTGAACTCGAAATTTTGAAATTCATATCAAAAGTCACAAGCACATTGTCAAATGGTTTGAAAGAGTATCTTCATTCCTTCTTGTGATTGCAAGTACATCCATACTAATGGTAAAAAAAAACATATTCTGCTTCACACAAAGTAATAGAACAGAATAAAACTAACTACACATACATTAGATTTTTCAATTAATTTGGCCATGGTCTCCTGCATGCTCTTAAATAATTCTAATTTCGCAACCTCTGTTGCCTGCATGGTTTCACGAAGTAATTTTCCACTACTCCGGACCTCTTCCAAACACTCTGAAAGAAGAACATCTTCCTTCTTACGCTTCTCAGTGCGTCTATCGGTAGGTTTTGGTTGATCATCACTCTTCTGAACACTTGTCTCTAACGGCGCAATTCCTTCTGGCACATATGCACTTCCATGAGCATGAGAAACAACATTTGCTCGCTCTGACATGAATTCATCCACCAAAACATACCATTTGCATTTTTTCGGATCTGTTGTTTCCTGATATYGAATTATGGAACTTGTCATATTTGTAATCCTTATAAATGGCTCCCCATTTCTTCCTGCAAGCCTCAACATCTTTGTTGAAGTCAGGGCAAAGAGAAACAAGCCTCGTGTGCAATCGGCTCCAATTATCAACCCTTACAAGTAGTCAATACGAATACAAGATGGTAGGTTAGTTTTGTAATGTTCATAATAACACCAATTTCTGAAAAGATGTGATGATTAAAATAAATGCAAATGAAAAATTAAAAAAATTGACATAAGATGTAGGAGATGTGCTAACCTTGTTTAGGAGGTCCTGCAAATGTATCAGAGAGTTCTCCTCGAAGAATAATGAGGTTCAGAACCCAATGCTCTTTCCATGGGCCTCCTTGTTTGATTTCCTCTACTTGCTCTTCAGTAAGATCATGGAGATCCAATTTATCTGATTTCTTTTGAGTTTTCTTGGTACCCTTTTTTTTTGGCAGCTTCCTCCACCTTGACCTCCATCAAGTTTGCCTTTGGAGTTTCAAGTGCGACTTGAGAGACAATAGTAGCAGGAGTAGGAGGAATTGAAGGCACAGGAATTGAAGGCATAGGAAACATCATCGGCATAGTTGCTGGAAACGGAGGTMGTTGCCAAGCACTATATGACGGTATACTTCCATAAGGCACAAATGGAGATGCATTTGGATTCCAAGAAGAGACATTCTGCTGAACTATAGAGTCTAAATCAATGACGGGAGGTTGAGTTTTGGACAATGCTGGATTTGAACCTTCCATGTCTTGGCTCCGTAAAATCTGGTTCCATAGTGTAGAGAGAGAATTTGAAAGGAGACAACATATAGTTTGCTCATTACAAAAAAATTCCTAAGAAACTAGAAAAGGTCAAGGAAATGACTTTACGAAGCGTCATGCAGCAAACTAGAAAAAAACTTAGCGGATTATTGATCTAACCCTTACTGCATTACAAAACTAGGGTTTGTGTAAGATGCACTCACAAATGATGCGGAATAACTTCCTTGAAGAATTGCTACCGAATGCCGGCAAGGATCTCCCACGTTGTTGTAGATAGTCGTACTCACCTCCAACAACCAAAATTGATTGATCACAAACAATGCCGATGAAGAAAACAATGGTTCAAGCACTTCAAATTTTCAACACTAGAACTATTCTACTCCAAGAGCGAGCGCCGCCGCTTGTTGTGCAACARTCCAAAATCACGCTGAAAAAACGCCGCCTTCCACCGAGAAACCACCGGTAGAGTTTTGTTGCTAGTGGCAGGACACATCAACTGTTTTTTCATCCATGCACTTTCTTCCTGCCTCTCTAATGTGAAAACCCACTACCATCCGCAACCAATCACATTCAAGAGATGCTATTGCCTCTCACCTTCCTATCGCTCATGTGAAGCGCCTCTTAGGAAAGTCAATGCACGCTTTTGCATGGACACATGTCTCATTGTAATGTGTTGGCCTGCACAGACGATCAGATGGAACTTATGGATTAAAAAATCTGAAATATTGGAGTTAATAGTAAAGTGTGTGCAATGCGGGACCAGCAGGAGCTGGAGTTTGGGGAAAACACAAGACGAAACTTCTAGGAGCACCAAAACTGTGAGGTCTCATGGAGTTTGGTGCCGTGTTTCTTTTTCCTATTCCTAATTGAACCTTTCTTTGAAACCTGGTTAGAAACATAAGACGAACTTTGCAATAAACTCTTTTTATAAGCCATAATCTAGGGTGGTCACAATTTTTGATCAAACTGTGGCTACTAAGGTGAAAACACCCATCCTTGTCTTTGTGATCATTCAAGTACTYTAGATTTTCATTAATATGTATTTAACCCCTAAGCGCTCAAACGACCATTTTTTGGTCGTTGCCCGACTTCGGGCAGAATTTTCGGGCAGAAAAAATCTTTTTTTTGAATTTTTTTTTTTTTCTTGAAAATATTGGGTTGTCTTTCATTTGAGGCCTTTAAAAGACTGTGAGTTTATTGATTGCGGGAACTTTGTGGAAACTCCATTTTTCAATTTTTGCACATTTTTGCTTAAAATTGGTATGGTGAGTGAATATATTTTATGTATTTCAATTTGGTCATAATTGGTCTTACATAAAGGCCAACTTTTAAATATCCCAAAATAGCATGGGATAAATAACAGGATGTTTTAGACAAATCATTTATTGGAAGTACTATGTTCATTGTCTTTCAATTGTGAGACTAGATTATTTGACTTGGAACCTTCTTAACCCTTTACTTCCTAAAAATTCATGATTTTAAGTTTTGGACTTTAATTGATCGTATTGTAGAAAGTATAATATTTTTTGTTRTATCGTTAACTTGAATGAAGAACATTGCATGCATTGGTTAAAAAAAATAATTAGTAAAATAAATGAAAATCTCCATATAAACTCTTCAAAATTGCGTAAAAAAACATGAGACCCAATTTGGGCTTCTTAGAAATTAAAGGGTTAGCTTTAATCTTTTGAGCTACAAAGTTTTGAGCTTTAACCTTTGAACGCCTCGGCCGACCTTTTGAGTCCAATGAATGACAAGGAATCAAACCGTGTAGGACACAATTGAGAATTGCAACTTTTCATCCTTGATATTAGGAGTCAAAAGGGAAGATTTTTTTTTAGTACTTTGACTTCCAATGAGTATTTTGGGCTTTTCAAAGTAGATGATGTCACAAGGTATCAAAAATGCATGATTTCCACGGCCACCGGTCTGTCTTTCAAGGGTTAAATCTGTCTGGTGGAAAATTGAGTTGAGAATCTAGGGGAAAAAAGAAATTTAAAAAAAAACTTAATTTTTATTCTTTAAAAACTTGTTAAATAGAAGTAGGTACAAAATAGAAGGAAAATCTAAATTATTAATATCTCTAAGGTGTAATTTAAATGCACTATTCCCAATGGTGGGATTGTTCTAGCAAGCAAACTAAACCATGTCAAACATTAGTTTTCTTAAAATTATAAAAAAGTGCACTCAGAAATGAAGCATACAAGTTATTTTATCAAGAAAATGCTCCAATTGCCCCCAAAACAAGATTGTCCGTAGCTTTCTCATAACAAATACAAATAGAATGCATCAATGATTTTCATGTAGACAAAAATATAAACTATGAGAAAAAAAAATTTAATTCAAATTTTTGAAACTTTTTTTTGTTGCCCACTCTCTTCCCCTTTCCCCTTGTGCTGAGTTGTTTGGGCATAACTTTTGTTCCGGGGCATTGATTTAAAAAAATAATATTCCCATAAAGCTAATTAGTTTTTCTATCTCCAAAAAAAGTTTCAAAAAATTAGGACAAAAATTGAGATGGAAGGTACATGCCCAAAATCTACCTTGTGGAAAGAGACACCTTGAAGGGACAAATGATCCTTTAGGGGTTAATATATGAATGTTGAAGCACTTCGAGGTTTAGCATTTGGAAATTAAAAACTCAAAKACATAACAATATCAATGCAAATTTTGGGGTTATGCAAGGAATGTAAACTTGCTGATTGTTTCATGAGAAAGAATTGGATGTGTAATGAAAATAAATAGGATRAAATCAAGGCCGGATTGGTAGATAAAATTTGTAAAGTACAAAAGTTTTCTTTATTGTCTCCAAGCTAAGGTACTAATTCCTATAACATTTTAAAACAATGTTCATAGCCCTTTTAAAGTATCAAATTTTAGAAAGAAACTTTTTTAGACACATGTAACTTTAAAATCTTGTAGTATGCTTGCTTGAAAAGGTGTGGAAAATTTGATTGAATTTCCACCATGAAGAATGCATTTGATTTGACATATTACATTAGAGAGATTATTAAAGCATCTACACAACAATACACCAAGGGGGAGAGATTCAATGAGTTGGCAAGCCAAGTCAACTGGAAAGCCCCATGTGAATCTCCTAGAATGGCTGGCTACTTTATAGTTTGAAGAGTGCAAGATCAAATGGTGAGTCTTGAGCATGGGCACAATGGTTTTTGGTTGTCTTTATGACTCCATTTTTGAGGTACATATTGGCAAGCCAAGGGAGATAGAGTCATTGAGAGGGTGATGATAATGTCTTGGTAGGCTAGATTTTTTTATCATTGTGCAACTCTCTCTTGGCATGTTTTGTTTCCCGTATACTTGTGGTGCAAAAGAGGAACACATGCACCAACCAATTATATAGATTGTGCCAAATTGCCCGTAGGAGCCCTAATCTTGGTGCGCCTACCATGCGAATGCCCTTACATTAGGGAGGGTCATTTGCATTCATGACATTGTATGTGGCGTGGTTTAAGATTGACAATTAATATTACCTTGGAGAGAAGTTTATTATTTTAGAGGGTATTGCTTCATAGAGGTTCCTATATCTAAGGGTCGCTTTACACCTAGAAGCCCGGCCAATTCCTCTCCAAGCCAAATGCACAAAATTTCAGCCCCTTTTGGGCTAAAAGTCGGCCCCAACTATGCATTAAAATAAGATTATAATAGGGGCCAATTCTCCTAAATGTAAAGGCCTTGAAGCCATGAAGTTGGACCAATTCAAAAAAACATAGGAAAAAAGGAGAGAAGAGTTGAAATTTCAGGGTTGTTTTACAACTAGAGGCCAAGCCAATTCCCTTTGAGGCCAATTGCACAAAATCCAACGAATGAGATTCGTTGAAAATAATAATAATTTATGAGATAATTTTTTTAATTGAAATTTGACATTGGCCCCTCGGCCAAGAATTGGCCTCCCATTTTTGGTGCACCCAATTCAGTGAGCTCGAGCCTTGTCAGATCATGTCTTTTATAAATAAAATATTCAAGTGAGCTCGAGCCTTGTCAGATCATGTCTTTTATAAATAAAATATCGGGGTTGGGGTTGATTTCAGCCTTTTACCCAATCACAAGTCAAGATTTTTGGCCTCCTGACACAAGAAATTGGCCTGGCCTCTAAGTGTAAAGCGGCCCTAAGGTAGGAGGCTCAAAATCTGCTTTAGCTTAAAACCACCCACCTCCTCAAAGTGTAAAGCGGTCCTAAGGTAGGAGGCTCAAAATCTGCTTTAGATTAAAACCACCCACCTCCTCAAATGTATATTGCTTGTACATGTTGCTTTTTCATTTTTACAAGACTCTACAAACAATGCACATTTTGCAGTTTTAGAGCATGAACGGATTCAACTTCAAAAATTAATAAGTAAATTCACAAAGCTCCAAAAAAATATGAAACAATTTAAATTAGATGCGAATTCCACTTGTCTTTCAAGAAAAATTAAATATTTCAAGAAGTTTTACCTCCCCAAAATTCAGTTTTAGACGAGTAGTTTTTTGACCCCTCCTACCTTAAGTATCATTGGCATGGCAAGATGGGGAGGGCTTTAGTTGGAGAAAATTTAGAGGCATCTGCCACACTCTTGATAACCTTGGCTGTGTTGGAGAGGAGATGCTCTAACCTGAGAATCCGCACAAAGAAAAAGACGTCAATAATTTCCGTGAGCTTGCCTGCCCCGGCCGTTCTCTCATTATCTCACATTATTGCACAATCTTGTGTGGTCTCAGTCTTGACGCTTCACTGGCAAGTGGGTCTCTCCCTGAGCATGACGAACATCAACCCTGAAGACGTTTCTGCTGCATGAAAGGCATGATAGTGCCGGCGTCTTACACTCGGGAGCCTCACAGGCGAAGAGATTGGAAGGAAACAAGCTGAAAGGATTACTTAATTCAGTGGAGACGACCGATGGTCTTCAGCTGTGGTAATTGATCGACCGGCGGTCGGTTGCGGGAAGCGACTCTTCAGTGTTCAGGCTGCGTCTTCTTCACCACAATAATCTGTGCGAGCGAGCGAGCTCGGCTGGTGATCGCCACCCAATTGTGGTTTACTTGCTGCAGTTTAGGTACTTGCGACGATCTCTGGCCTCACACTTGGACGTAATTGAGCTTTTGCATGGTGTTTGTACGTGTACTGTAATCATGTATAAGGAATTGAATTTGCGTGGTACCAGTGGCGCGCAACTTTATGGTGGAGCGCAGAGCTCGGAGTGACGCGAAATCTAGGGTTATCCTGAGGGGAAGTATTTGTAGAGAGTGGACGAATGGCGGAGATTCGTAGGATGGAGTAGCGCAATTGTGGCATTCATCTTGTGGTTCCCCCSGGTGGGTTATGAACTCGGGAAATTGAAACAGAATTCGTGGGAAGTCGTGGGGTCTTTGGGTGGTTTGACTGTGCTGGTAAGAAGTGTTGCATTGATTTTCTTGGAAATTGACTCTGATCGACATGGGAGGTTGCTCTCCTGCTCGTCTATCGTCTTGGAATTGTGAGACTTGTGTCTGAAATTCAGGTGATTTTTGCCGAATTAGGGTTACGGGCTACGTGCTGTGTCCGATCGGTGATCCTGGAATGGCGTCGGAGGTGTAAGTTGCAAATGACAGGGGCCAGAAAGTTGAGTGTTTTGGAAGGGTCTGGAATTTGCAACGTTCTATAGCTGGCGTTATGTGATCTGTCCTTGGATGTGAACAATTTCACGCAGTGAAAAGCGTGGATTTCGGGATGAATTCCGCTTGCGTCTTCGAATCCACCAGTGTTTGTGATGTGAAACTGTTTGCTGCAGTACTTCCTTTTGTGAGAATTTCAAGCTGTGTATCCTACTAGAGCATTGACTCCAGGATGCAGCTCGTCGACAATGGCTTCTTGATGAGCCTTACTTCACGCATGCTTGAATAGAATGTGTATGAATTGTTTTATTGTGATGCCCTAGTAATTGTCACCTCGTTCTACACTTGGCTAAGCAAGAGACGGAGAATCATTCAGTTATTTGATGGGACTGCCATGTATCATATTGTCAGAGTTGAGTCGCCACCGTCTGATTCAGAGTCTGTGGACAGGGGTGACCACTGTGTTAATTTCACCATTCCAGGTGTGCGATTAAATTGTAGGGTTTGTATAATTGTGGACCTCCTTTTTGCAGAATTGCAGCTAATTTCAAAGTAGGCCTACTGGTTTACTGCATGGGAGATACTGAAAGAGAATACTATATTATCCCCTAATGGTTCAGGATTTTTCTCAAGATCTTCCAATAGCCTGACCGGATGTAAGTCTTGCTGAGGAGTGTATGCATTCCAAAGATTCTTCTTCTACTGAATTTCTGTTTTTATTGTGTGGTGGCAATAACGCAGACGTTGCAACAGTAGGCACTTTGACAGAGCGGCCAACGCAAATTCATTTTTGACATTTTAGCGAAACTGAGACGAYATGGTAGTCATCCTTTTCCTTACTCGTCACGTCACGATGAATCCCTTTTCACAGCACAAGGGTGCCTCGTTCTCTCGTTTAGCGCATCATGCCGTTCAATGTCTGCAAATGTAGGCGTGTGATAGAAAGGTTCATCTCCCCCCCTGCATGTTAGAAAATCTCCAACATCTCTCTGGTTTCCTAAATCCGTTTCGTAGGTTTGTTTTCAGCGCAGGGAATGTTTGTTTGAAGATAGAGTGTGTGATCTAATCTTGTTTGATGGGATATGACATCGGTACAGGTCTTCTTATTGGCAATTGTTGGAGAGAAGGCTTGAATCTGGTGACCGTAATGAGTAGATCACCTTTGAGTGCGCGTCTCTTTGGGTTCTGCATTTGAACCTTAACGATATTTTCTGCTCAATTTTCTGCGACCGACCCTTGCAGCTTAGCTGCACCTATCGGGAATCAAAGGGACTGAGGTTGTGTTCATCTTTAGGTGCTCTCGTGCTTAGAACGTACGTYGAGGATACAAGCAAACATGTCAAGGAACAGGACTATGTTGTCTACACTGCAAAGCCTCAGAGGTAATTCTGGTGGAACCATGTATGACCCCTGCGCTTGCTCCGGGGCTTGGAGAGGGTTGGAGATTGACGACGATTACTCTTCGCAAGCAGGGAACTTACGTGAACGGAAATATTATAATTTTGTTCCTGAACTACCACCACCGCCAGAGGAGCTGGTATCTACTTTGACTACTACTAATCCTTCCAGCAAATCTGCAAATTCTACTTCATGTGAACCGCCCCCAGACGAGGATGAGGAAAGTGGGGAAGATTATATTGACAAGCTGCCAGATCATTTACTGATGGAGATATTGGTGCGTGTCCGCACTTCAGATTGGATTGCAGCCGCATGTGTGAGGAAGCGGTGGGCCGACATGTTTGCAGGAGACGGACTATGGCAAACGGCGTTGATCAGGAGATGGCCTAGTTGTGGGAGTGCGAAACGCTGGCCTGGTCCTATTGGGCGAGGGTCCACAAGAAGGTATGTCGACGTAGTTAATGTTTTATTCCCCTTAGTCTTTTAATAATTAATCAACTCATTTTGTCTTTTAGAATATTATATGCGTAGCTAGTTTCTTCCCCTGGAAACATCATCAGGTCGTATCTCTTTTTGAGATTGATTGAATGTTGCATGTTGGGATGGAAGAATGTTTCTAGGAATTTATGCTAGAGAATGTTTAATTATCCTTTTTTCCGTGCGGTATTTCTTTCATTTTGAGGGAGCAATGCTTACTTGTTGACTACACTCTCTGCATGCAGGCGATTCACAGCCTTGCACGTCAGTAGCAGCTTTCTGTCTCGAAACAACTCCAAAGCGGACGTTGACGAGGTAGCCGGCCATGTATATTTATACCTAAAGGAGCAGCTGGAGCTTGCCACCCCACCCCTCTCCTACGGGTTGCTCCATGGCACAATTATCGGTGGATTACTTCTTGCCTTTTTATTCTCATGCAAAATTCATTAATTCTTTATGCACGTTAAGACGTCCTCTCTAACTGTCGTGTAATTTGTGTAGCAGAAACATTTCATTATTATGTATCCACAATCTTATCCCTAAGTGTTCAAGCTAAAAATAGAAAATCCACTTTGGAGGCTAATAGCCATTTTGTAGTTACTTTCAAAACGTATTTCTCTTATTGAGCATTGAAATCGTTTTTCTATTGGTACATCTGTCACCTTCTTTGAAGTCTCCTAAATGATTTATTCCAGTTCCTATTGATATACAAGTGGCTACGTTTGGCCCAGAGAGCCCTTAGAAGTTAAGCTGTTGACGGTGTGCTTGGTAATTACAGACCAGTTTCTGGCATGCGGAAAGAAGAGTGAAGAGGCTTATGATGTTGCGTCCCAAATATGGGTTGCTGTGCTCGGCAACTTGGAAGAAACYGAACGGACATTTCATCTTCTCATGCGGATTGCCGAAGAGTGGGAGGTAAGAATGCATCTRTACTTCAGKAAGTTCGGAAGTAGGCTCAGTGAGTGTATGAAGACGGCCTYGAYTTACARTATGTCTTACATCAGAACACTATGCATGAATAAATCCTGACGTTTATCACGTGCTTGCAATGCTCAGGTTTTCCTTCCATTCCCTTACTCCAAATCGCATGCTGTTCAGTGGAGATTATTTGAGCGCCTCTTCACTGATTTCCGTGATTGCCTCTCGCAATTCGACTACTTCAACGTCTTATCTCGGGCCAAGCACAAGTTTGAGCTTATACCCCCTACTTGGCTTGGTTACTAGAACATCAGCTGCTAATCTTGTGTTGAAGCTCCGTCCACACAAAGACGCATATACATCAGGCCTTGCAGTACATATTCTTAATTGAGAGTCGATTTTATCGTCGACGTCTCCATAACTCAGATAAGGGATTGAGAGATTGCTAATGGGATCTTCCTTTTATGCATTCTCTAGCGTACAAGATACATTCTTTCCACAATGAAGTGTATCATGTGTTTTAATTCATATCGATTCTTACCGGGTAGTACCTAGGTACTCAATGCTGCTCACTGAGTGAGCTTGAGCTTGAGTTTGTACAGATTGACGCCAGGATTATTGTCCTAGCTTGTAATTACACGTACAATTGTATAACCATCATTCTGGTTGGGTTTTTGATCTCTCTATTAATTTTCCCCTTTTTCTGACTTAATTTTGAGAGTAGCTGGTCAACAGCTAGATTGGTGGACCCTTCTGATTGAGCGACACCTTGAGATTTATCATKTCGGGATTTGGATTGAGGCGGTCACTTGGGGAATGTGATCGTGTGATGCGTTACTAACCTCAGGTGTTTCCCACATGACTTCTCACGTCTTACTTTTTATATACTCCATATRTTATTATGCTCCGCCTAATGCACTTTTTTTCCAGTGGATCACGGAGGTCGGGACATTAAGTGATTGAGGATCAGTCAAATCTGACTCCCTTATTTCTGACATGCTCGTCCTCCAGAAATGTCTGATTATGATCTTTCTGATGTGCGTTTCGTTGTCTTTCTACTGAATATTTGAATTGCCTGGTGTCTCCTACAATTCCTATCCTTGGGAACTAGAGGTTTTGTTTCTAAATAGAAAATACAGTTTTGCAAGGAAGAGGTTGAATAATTCAATTCTTCTTAGTATTATATCAACTAATGCTCAACTTTTCAAACCTGTTGCTCTTGCTCCACTGTTGCTTTTGGTATTTCAAATCTGTTGCCATTGCTATTGCTCGGTCCAACTCTGAAGCTTTCTCTTGATAGTCTAACAGTGCTGTTTGTATCCTAATTTAAATATCTCTTCGCTCCTGCAGACTTGGCCCGTCGAATCGAAGTAACCAGTCCTGGGGAGTTCATGGTACACCGGCACTTTCTCAGTGAGTAGCTAGATATTTGCAGTCCTACTTAACTTGATTCGTGGCTTATGAGTCTAGGTGGTAGCAAAGAGAGAGAATGCTTTTCGAAGGTTAGTAAASGATTTCCGTTTTGCTGAATTCAAGGACTATCGAAAGAGGGGCGTCACCGTTCATGGTGTATGCCACTKTAGTTTTCTCGCCTCTCGTATCATTTGCAGTCTTCAATGCCTTCTCCCTTCCGATCACTTTGTGTGGGCATTTCTGAGCTACAGCAACATCGGGCATGGATTGTCAGAAGAACTCAGCGGACGTTTTTGCTAGAAATACACGGCTTTGGCAACTGTCAAGCTTGTAGCATCGGGAGTACGAGAACTCCAGAGGTACTGAGCAAGCTTTACACATCTCAATTCCTTTCGTTTGATCTTGAACATTTTCAAGCTTATATAATCGAAAGCATTTGCATGAGTTCTCTTGTTTTTGAATAGAAATAGCAAAGTATCCATTCCTTACATTGTTAGCAGATATACATCTAGCGGACTAGAGACCTCCAAGAGTCAGTGAACTGGACAAAGGTCCTTAGCATACGAGAGTACTTGTTCTTCAAAATGTCGCCGAATACACCCTTCTTGCCCGACCTGCCTCCCTAAGTGGTGTTCTATAATATATGCCGCAGTTTAACATCCAACCTTCGTTGGCATCTTTCAGGAGTATCTGGCGAATCAGATGCTCTACACTGCTATGCGTTTAAGTGCAATCACGGTATTCTTACAATACATTCAAGACAATCGTGATTGCAAAGATAGTTTATCAGTTGTTGGCAGTGGTGTTCATGCTTAGCAGCCAAGTTCTGTTGATAAAGCTGTCAACCTTTGACAGAGGTGACTTGGACGAACCTTAGGATGGTTATTTTGATAAGTCCCAATTCTCTCATTTTAATGAATATGGTGTTTGAGGTGAGTTGGACGAACCTTGATCTGATTTGAAGGAGTGAGTTTTCTCCGGCTTTCCAAGCAGATCTCGACAATATCACTTATTATATAAAAAATCTCAACAATATCACTTATGTATTGAAAGATTATATTGTTTGGTCATATGGGTGTTGAAATTGTGGAAGTGATTTGAAGTCGTTCAATCATCTTTTCACATGTCAAGTTTAAAAAATTGGTAACAAAAAATATGAGATTAAAGGGCATAACATGTAGAATTGCAATCATTTTAAGACTTCTCAAAAAGTCAAAATCTACTCTATGAATTCTTAAATTGAATTTCCAATGTGATTTTTCCACCAAGATCTAGTGTATTCAATGAGGCTCATTTCCTAGTTAGAGCCTTCCAACACTAGAAAATCAAGTTTTGCAATGGACAACCTTGCACAAAATCTTGAGTAGAAAAATCGTAAGCATTCATCTTCAAAATTGAATTTTGATGCAAAAACTAGATTTTGAAAATAAATTTTCAAACTTATAAATTGCTAAAAACTTAGAGTAACTTGGTTAGGTTTTATTTAACTTCAAAGTATTGTCAAGACCAAAATTTGGTACCACGGACATTTAGGGTTTAAAAATGAAACAATTCATCCAAGTGAGAATTGTTTTTTAAAGCTAAATTTTGGTATGCTTGATTGGGATTGCGGAAGAATTGAGTGTTAATTATATACAAGACAAAAAAATTCCAATTGTATTTTATAGATGTATTCTATATTATGCAATTTTTAAGAGTACTGGACCCCATATTCCAATTGTATTTTATACGATGTATTCTATATTATGCAATTTTTAAGAGTATTGGACCCCATATTCCAATTGTATTTTATATGATGTATTCTATATTCTGCAATTTTTAAGAGTATTGGACCCCATATTNTAAGAGTATTGGACCCCATATTCCAATTGTATTTTATATGATGTATTCTATATTCTGCAATTTTTAAGAGTATTGGACCCCATATTCCAATTGTAGAACTATCACTCTAGTACACCCTTTAGCTTAGCTCATGATCGACCTTTTGGACAATGGATGTGTCGACAATTTCAAGGATTGCTCAAATCTTCTTTTAGGTCATTGAAAGGATTGCTCAAATCTTCTTTTAGGTCATTGAATTGAGAGCATTTTTTTTACCAATATTCTTGTAAGTTATGTTTGTCCCTTACATAACATTCAATAGGGTGAGGAGAGGCTGTATTTCCTTTCCAACTAGATTTAAAAAGCCCAAATTAGTGTCATTGTGTTAGTGGGTAGCAATTGTTTTAGCATGCCTATCACTACAAGAGAAAGGGGTGTTTTAAGTGTAGTCCTAGTAGTATAGTCTTTTAAGTAATGACTTTTAAGTAAGCTTTTTAGTAAAAATTTACTAAAAAGACAATCTTTTCAGTAAATTTTTACTAAAAACCTTACTTAAAAGTCATTACTTAAAAGACTATACTACTAGGACTATACTTAAAACACCCCTTTCTCTTGTAGTGTATTAATGACCTGATTGCCTGATGGTTTCATGGTTTCAGTTCTTTTTCGACCCACTTCTCTACTTTCTCAAACTATGACAATTCTTGACATGTGGCCCATTAGCTACTGAGTGGTGTGGAATATTCCATATCATTCTATCTACGGAAAAGTAGTCTTTGTAACTATGACTGCTATTAAATGTTATGTAGAAAACAAAAGTATGATTGATTGTTTTAATCCTTATGTTGCTCCTGAAGATATTGATTGCTTGGGCATGGTGTCTTCCACAATCTCWTTCTCAAAATCCTCTGCTTGTGAACACGAGATGTTTAATATTTCTAAATAGAATTCGCATAGCCTTGCAAAGCAAAGAAGCACTTCACTTACAAAATTAAGTGCGGACCACAATTCAAAGATTCGTGTAATTTTATTTGATGGAAGCCAACTTTCGACCCTTGTTCAATGTGCTTGGACCACCAAGTAATCATACATCTAAATATGGGTGACTATTGTCTTCACAATTTGAAGAAAATACGTGAAAATGATCAAATAAGCTAGTTTACTAACTACAATTGATATCAATCTCATGTGTACATTTATTAGCAGAAAGAATTTAGCCAAGTAATAAAACACACAAGGTGTGGAATATGGGTTTAGAGTAGATAAATTCATTCCATGCGAGATTGGCTAGTCTTGAAATAAATGTACAAATTAGGTGGCGATAGCGGGTGCATGTACCACTTCTCAAAACTTTATACTTTCCTCGTGGAATCGTTGACCAAATTTGGCATCAACCAAGAATATTATAACACGTTGAATCTCGAGAAGGAGCACAGAGAAATCCTGGCCTTGCGCTCATATTTATAATACACCTTGAGTATAGTATAGGCTTTTTCCTGTTGGCCACTATGTTGCCACCCCTAGTTACCAAGCCAATACTATATGAAGCATTGGAAATCTAGATACCACCAATACTTGGAATACTCCAAAATAGGATAATTTTTGATACATTAGGATTCTAGCACTACGACCACATTGTTAATAATTCTTTATAAATTGCGTAATACTCAATCTTTCAAACACACTTTACCTTCATTAAAGCTATAGTAAGTTGTTTGACTTGTTTCTTATTCAATAACACTATTTGTATGCACTTTTGATTGATGTTGTAGCCAGCCTGGCGAACGGGATGGTTAATAGTCTGCCTTGACTTTTAAGGGTTAACCCTAGAAAAATGGATTGGTCATTGTAGAAATAATCCTTTTTTGTATGGTATGAATCATTTGCTTAAAAATTCCAAGAGTATTCATAGGAGGTCAAGCTACTGTGTAAGACCTCCCTTTTTCATACTAAATTCTAAGGATGAACATTTGGACTTCTATAAAACATCTAATTTCTATGAATTTTCATAGTAGAGATCCCTAGAGCCCCTAGAGTGCACCCTATTGTGAAGTTGCCTTGATTTTGACACCAAAATCTAAGAAAATTAGAGCCCAACAACCATAGCTAAGGATGGAGACCATTTCAAGGTACTTGTAGAGAGACTTTTAGGAAACTCTAGAATCAAAGGTATGGATACGTCAATGGAAATKGGTGCACCTATTTTAGAGTAGGACCAATGTGAAAACCCTATTTGAATTCCAATTCAATTTCAAATTTGAATTTAGTGTTGCCAAATTTTATCTTACAACTTTAAAACTAAGCGTATTACTATGCAACAACATCAAAAAAATTTCATCAATTTATAAGGTGTCATATGAGAAAATGTTTGAATGTCATTATGATTCTTTGAGAATGAGCTAATGAAAAATTGTGCGCTTGAAAATGTATTTAATTGATGGGGCTATAAATGCGCTTTTTACAAGGACGTTATGAAAGAATATCATGAAAGAATCCAGTCGCCATGTTAGTGTCTTATGAAAGTTCATATGACTTTTTATCTTTGACTAGATGCTATTTGAATTTATGGTATTTGTAATTTTGTAAGCATTACAACTTTAAACAAGCTCTAATTTTAGGAATTTATTTGAATTGAAACTTATCAATTTTGAAAATAAAACAAAGCTAAAAATTCCAAAATAATCTTGAAGTTTTTTAGGAGCCCTAAACCACTTCCTTTCAACACTTGAAAAATTTCATTTGCAATGGAATAATAATTAGTAGCTAATACATGATTAAAGGGAGATAGTGGATGAGGTAGACAAGGTATCAATTTCAAAAGGTGGATAATAACATAGGGTGAAGAGGGCTTTGGTAGTTGGAGCTAAGGATTGACAGGTGTCTATGTGTGTCTATGTGCTTGTGTGAATTTGACTTTGGTGGAAATTGTCTAGTGAGGAATTGATATTATAGGAAGTTAACCTATAGATTTTGCAATTAAGAAGATCCAGTTAATGACCATTGGAAAAAAAACAATTCCTTTCTATAGAAGGAGGAAATCAACCTAGGAATTCCAAATTTTTTTCAAACACTCATTCACCTCTTCAAATAAGGTAGGAGCACCCAATGGCGTTAGTGTACTTAATGGTTGTCATTTCAGAACTTAGATGTAGGTAGACCATAGATAGCTTATTTTATTTGACTTAAATGATAAGTTATCTATAGTCTTCCTACATTCATGTTCTAAAATCAATGCCTTAAGGTAGAAACACCCATTAGCGCATGCGTACCCAATCCTGTACCATAGACTACACCTAATTGCGTCCATTGGTTGTAGTTAATATGTCTTACACATACTTGATTGTGATTGGCTGACACATATGAATGACTGACACATATGAATGACACATACTCAATTCTGATTTGCTGACTGCTAATTTTGGCAGTGTTCAGATTTAGGTACACCTATAGGACAGTTTCAGTGGTCTAAGGAGCTGGCACTTCAAAAAATCATAGGAATTACATACAATGTCCAAAAAATCTAATTTTTTTTTGAATATTGATGATTTTCACTCGCTAATACTACAAAAATATTATTTTTAGAAAAATTTGNGAGGTAGACAAGGTATCAATTTCAAAAGGTGGATAATAACATAGGGTGAAGAGGGCTTTGGTAGTTGGAGCTAAGGATTGACAGGTGTCTATGTGTGTCTATGTGCTTGTGTGAATTTGACTTTGGTGGAAATTGTCTAGTGAGGAATTGATATTATAGGAAGTTAACCTATAGATTTTGCAATTAAGAAGATCCAGTTAATGACCATTGGAAAAAAAACAATTCCTTTCTATAGAAGGAGGAAATCAACCTAGGAATTCCAAATTTTTTTCAAACACTCATTCACCTCTTCAAATAAGGTAGGAGCACCCAATGGCGTTAGTGTACTTAATGGTTGTCATTTCAGAACTTAGATGTAGGTAGACCATAGATAGCTTATTTTATTTGACTTAAATGATAAGTTATCTATAGTCTTCCTACATTCATGTTCTAAAATCAATGCCTTAAGGTAGAAACACCCATTAGCGCATGCGTACCCAATCCTGTACCATAGACTACACCTAATTGCGTCCATTGGTTGTAGTTAATATGTCTTACACATACTTGATTGTGATTGGCTGACACATATGAATGACTGACACATATGAATGACACATACTCAATTCTGATTTGCTGACTGCTAATTTTGGCAGTGTTCAGATTTAGGTACACCTATAGGACAGTTTCAGTGGTCTAAGGAGCTGGCACTTCAAAAAATCATAGGAATTACATACAATGTCCAAAAAATCTAATTTTTTTTTGAATATTGATGATTTTCACTCGCTAATACTACAAAAATATTATTTTTAGAAAAATTTGCCGTCAGCTATGCTGAATTGCTTAAATGATCGGTTATGGGTGCTTTCACCTTACATAGAATCTAATGCCATCAAGTACACTCACGCCATTGGGTGCTGGTGCACTGGAGGAAGCAAAATGTACCTGTGCGGTAGAGGAGGCTTTGACAGCCTGGTCCATTTGAGGATCTTTTAGGCTGACTCATCCCAGGGCCCACGGCAATCCAGAGCCGTCCGTTCCCGCGCTCCCCACNGAGGCTTTGACAGCCTGGTCCATTTGAGGATCTTTTAGGCTGACTCATCCCAGGGCCCACGGCAATCCAGAGCCGTCCGTTCCCGCGCTCCCCACGTTCTATTTGGACGCTCCCTCTAAGTTACATTCGCTGCAAATCTCAATCAAGTCCTAGAGTTGGGGACGTTGGTTCGCCAGGCTCGGTTTTCGAATCCTCCTTCAAGCTTTCCACTTGCACGCCACCCGGATTGCCAACACTTCGCTCCCATCCCACCATCTCTCCCTCCACTCTGTTGGTAAGGAACTGCGTCCCACCGTTTGCATTCAGATGTTGAAACCAAGTGTGTTGGTGAAGAATTGAATCTGGGCGATCGTGGGCTTAGGGTTGTGCCTGTTGGTAAGGTTAGGTTTTCTCTCTTTTCTCTCTTTTGAAACTCCGTTTTGAGTYTCTGGGGAGKCTGARCGGGRAAAAGTTAGTGCGCGCGCTTCGTCGGTAACTCGAACGCAATTTCTTTTATCGTATTTTCAAACCAATTAGGTGGTGGGAGAATTGAGTCTGGGCGATTTTCGATTTAGGGTTGCGTTGGGTGGTCAGGTTTCGGTCCCTTCCTTTAAGCTATTTTTTGGGGTTTTTTCGAGTTTTTTTTTCGTGAGGTTGTAGTACGCGCACTTGGTTTTGATTTCGGGAGCATATAAATTCTTTTTTTCGGTTGGGTGGAAGGACGGAACCYTTGTTTGTATTTGTGGGGTCTATTTTGAGGGGCAGTGGGTGAGATGAGCACGGATTCGTGATATTTGAGCGCTCGGGAAGTTTTCTATCTCTTGTAGCGTCATTGCAAATTCTTATGTAGAGGATAGTTGCTTGTAGAGGATCGGCGAGGTTTTGGGATCAGTAGCATCGTAAATCCCTCGCACTCTGTACTGATTGTATCTACACTTTTCGATTCTACTGAGACACTTGATACCTGAAATTCTGTTCTTCACTGGGCGTTGGAATTGGAGCATAGTTCGCAGTTTCAGTTGATAGTTTCGGACTTAAAATTGATCGAAGGTTTTAGTGTAGCAGACCTGTGTATTGCTTCAAGTCGATGTCCTGATCGGTGTTTGTTTACATTTTGAAAACATATCTTTGTTGTTGAAACTAATTTCCAACCGATATTATTGATAAAAGTAATTTTAACAAAATTTTGCAATCCCTGATGACTACTGGTGTGTTACACAGGTGAGGGTGGGTTAGGGTTCGACAGCCATGACGATCCTGTATGCGTTGGTGGCGAGAGGTTCAGTGGTTCTGGCGGAATTTAGTGCCGTATCCGCAAACGCCAATACCATTGCCCGCCGTATCTTGGAGAAACTCCCTGCAGGAGGCGATAGTCGTGTCTCCTATTCGCAAGATCGCCATATTTTTCACATCATGAGAGCTGATGGCTTGACTTTCCTTTGCATGGCGACCGATTCTTTCGGAAGTAAGCCACGCACATTCCTTTTGTTCCAACTTTTTTATCTCATGCTATGCAACTGCAATGCTTTATCTGACTAATGATTTGAGATTGTAGGGATGCAAGTAGTCTTCGATGTTGTGGAGTACTCCATTTAATCATCAAGTGTACTCATTTTTTCTTTGAGGTGAATGCGGAAATGCATAACAAACGTGGGGTCAATTAAAGGGTGCACTATATTATTTATGATACTTTTTGTATCGGAGTTAAGTGAAACACCAAGTGACCACTTGTCAATTATCTTGAATACCCAACAACAATTAGGGGTTCTGAAATTCATTTTGCGCTTCGATTGTATCCAGTATGGAATGTGGTGCTTCTCTTTTGCCTTCAAATTCTGGGGTGGATTGACTTAAATCCTGAGGTGGTTTGACATGCTAATGTTACAGAATGATGATGCTGATTATGTGAGCATGGCAGGACGCATCCCTTTCGCATATCTGGAGGACATCCACATGAGGTTCATGAAAAACTATGGAAAGGTGGCAAATACAGCCTTGGCTTATGCAATGAACGACGAGTTTTCCAGAGTTTTGCACCAACAAATGGAATACTTCTCTACGAATAAGCAGGCCGATGCAATTAACAGAGTGAAAGGGGAAATTTCAGAAGTAAGTCGAATTRCARAGCAGCTTCCTCTATRRGGGTTTTGTTTAGTRCTCTGCTTTTTATTTGGGCCTCTCTCCCTGTAAGTTCGTGTCTCATTTCGTTCTGTTATAATTTTTAAGTTTTCTKTTTTAACAAAGACATTTTGTATCAGGTTCGGGCTGTTATGGTGGAGAATATCGACAAGGTGCTGGAGAGAGGTGACCGCATTGAATTGCTGGTGGATAAGACATCCACTATTCAAGACAACACCTTCCGTTTTAAGAAGCAGTCACGAAGATTGCGACAAGCCATGTGGATGGAAAATGCAAAGCTTTTGTAAGTTATCTGTTTAATCCATTTAAACCTCTAATTAGGACGCACCTGGAACTTGAGATTCTCCAGCCTGTTGCTTTTCTTTGTGCCCTTGATTTTGGATTGGATAAATTGACGTCTCTCTCAGCACAGATTGACACAGTAAATGGTTTTGCAGGGCATCTCTGACGTGTCTCATCGTAGTCCTGCTCTACATCCTCATTTCCTTTTTTTGTGGTGGGATTTTCCTCCGGAGTTGCCGGGGTTAGTGCCACTGACAAAATGCACTCACATGCCCTTTTGGATACCTTGACTTCTCGGATATCTTGATGAATGAAATTCTGTGTCTACTGATGGACCTCATGTTGGGAAAGGGCTTCAACAAGCTCCGAGTTACTTTGATTGGGGGGCTCATGGCCTGATGAAATACTTTAAACACTGGCAAGTAATGACGTCCAGGGTTTGTGGTGGATGTACATAATGGATACAAGGTTAGAATAACCTCCACATCAGCTTTTGAATAGGTGGGATGGGAGCAGTTCTGTAAGGACATAGGTTTTGTGAATTTGGCGAACACTGCCTTTTGTTTCTATTTAGTGGAGGATAAATTTTGGGGTTTTGTTTAGTGCAGGTATGGGGCTTTCCGCTCTGGATTTATTGGAATTTGTAGGTGGTGATGGCCACATATTCAGCAATTAGATTGTTTATTGAATTTTTCTTGTTAAAACAGGTTTCCAGGTGCAAAGACTTGGTTGTTGAAATACGCACATCTCTGATCTTACTCCTTTTGGATCCGTTTTCTATGGAATGATTCTTACTGTCTCTTTTCTTTTCTTTGCCTAGTGACCTTTTATTGTTTATGCCGGATATGAAAAGCTTACGATCACGATGACTTGAGATTCTGCGGCATTTAAATCATTTTGCCTGAGATTTTGCAAGTTTTGTTGCAATATGGTGGTTTTTGTTACTTGAAAAGAGCAAGTCTCTTAGATACGTAGACGCAGCCGCTCACCTCGAAGGTAACCGCGGATTGTTGCGCCCCCGATGCAAAATTGACCCCTACTTATTCTTCTCTTAATCGATTCATGTGAACTTCAGAGCCTAACGACCTCTTTACACTTAACACTTACAGGCTAACACTTAAAGGTTGGGCCAATTAGTGGTGTTGATGTCCAAAATCCTTGCTTGTGATTGGACAAAAGATTGAATTTGGTCCCAGTCCCTTTACGCCTACAGGTTGGGCCAATTTGGTGGAATGAATATTTTATTTAAGAAAGATATGGTGGAATGAATATTTTATTTAAGAAAGATATGGTTTGACATGGCCCAAGCTTGTTGGATTAGGTGCACCCAAAATGGTAGACTAATGTCAAATTTCAATCAAAAAAACTTCTTATCAAATTTAATTTTTTTTCAATAAATCAAATTCACTTGATTTTGTGCAATTAATTGGAAGGGGATTGATATGTGTGGAATTCAAGGACCAACCGTTTGTCATTTGGGTTTCCCAGACTTCCTTCCTTGTATTCTTCATTTTCATCAAGTAGCCTTTTTGGCAAATCAAATGTGGATGGATATGTGTGGAATTCAAGGACCAAATCTGCAAAGGTTTTTTCTAGAAATATTTTGCACTTCGGGGGATTCACCTAGAAAATTGAGTAAAAATGAAGCTTCATGCAATTGATACATTTGAACCCATTTCATAAATTGAGTAAAAAAGTAGCTTCTTACCAAGTAGTATGCCTTGTGCCAATGATAAAACCATCAATATGTCATTTGTGACTATTACAAAAATGATGGCTTATCCATCTTTTAGTCTCCTTTCATTGCCGTTCTTTTATTCTCTAAATAATATGTTAGCACTAATGATGGCCAATCCTTTTTTAAGTGTTCTTTTATTCTCTAAATAATATGTTAGCACTAATGNTATGTTAGCACTAATGATGGCCAATCCTTTTTTAAGTGTTCTTTTATTCTCTAAATAATATGTTAGCACTAATGATGGCCAATCCTTTTTTAAGTCTCCTTTCATACCCGTTCTTTTATTCTGTAAATAATATGTTAGCACTAATGTGTAATATCAAATAGAGATTGAGCCATAAGTTGAACCACAATGAAACTTGCTTTGTGCACAATCACACCACCAATCACACTACCGCTCCAAAAGAGTTTCCAATAACACCAACGGCACCCCATCAATTTAGGAGATCCCAATGTGCATCACAAACATACCAAAACAACTGAACATTTGCCTTACAAGTATAAATGTTCCTATAATCATTTTTTATTTTCATTAGGTAATATTCTTGTTTATTTGATAGGAACAATTTCTGATGACTTACAACAGATATTTATTGAAATCTGACTAAATAATCACATTTCACCCCTTTTAGGTTTCTCATAGGTTGGATGCAAGTCCAAACTTTTTGTCAAAGTGATCATAACTAGCCTCAAAATGACTAAATAATCACATTTCACTCCTTACAAGTTTCTTATAGGTTTGATGCAAGTCCAAACTTTTTGTCACACTGATCATAACTAGCCTCAAATGAATGACACCTTCACTCCACAAAAATTCTCTGAAGATCAAGAAAAATGAGAAGCCAATAGGTAGCCTAAATTTGTGAAGAAGGTGTGACACCCCAATTTTGTGGGTGGAGAATGAAAACAGAGAATGGAGTTGCATGCAACAAAAGTTGTGCTCAAGTCACCATAACATAACAAAAGGAACCAATGGAGGAGCAATGTGGAGGCAAAAAGCAAGGGTGATGGAATATTCTTGTGTGAAGAGTTCTTCACGTCCATTATTCACCTCCAGAGATCATGAGCCCCACACAAGAAGAATATTCAGCTTTGGAGAGCCAACCGAAAGCCAATTCCAAATTGACACATCCCCATTCACAAGACAATTCGTGAGTAGTGAAGCAGGTGTGACTACCCCTAACAAGATTCAAGGATCGGTCACATTTGATTTCTGAATTTCAATTTCAAGCTTCTATGTTCACGCAATTAGCAAATGGATCCTGTACTGGTGTCCTACGAATCGGAAGAAGTGCTTGTTGACAACAGTAGACGGACAAGTTTGACAACGGGGGACCTGACGCACACTTGCAGGTGACAAATGGATTGACATTGGGAGCCCATGAATACCGGTAGAACGATGAAGCAGAGCAACAGCTGTAAGCTTAGTTGAGAGAATTAAGSAGGGCAATCATCAGGACTGGAGAAATCATCCAACTCTGTACATTCTATCCTCCAGACTTTGAAGATGATAAGAATGGTAGAACTAGGAATGAAAAAACTGGCAAGAGCTTGCCGAGGTATCATTCCCAATGAATTTCAAGTTCTTAACACGTACCGAACTCTACGACAGGACTGTTTTGTCTTCTGAGCGGGTCTTCTTGCACGAATACCGTGTGTTATACAAGTGAGAACTTGTGACCTTGCACCAAAGTCTGCTGGTGAACCTGCGCCTCCACGGATTTCCAGAGCGTCAAGTTGATGGTTTTCTTTCTGACTAGTAGAAATAAGGTTCCATCCTCTAATCTGTGGCTTCGTCCTAGACGATTCGTAAAGCCCAGACAGAAAGATAGCAATAGTTTACATCGCTCGTCCCTTTCAAAATCAAGGGATTCCTACTTTACTAACCCTCTATGGACTTTAAGCTCATCTGTTTTGCGTTACCAGGTGACATCAGTTACTGAGGTGCAATCGCTGCATACMTTGCAATRCTAGGTTGATGAAAAAACTCGCTGAAAGGASAACTGCAACTCTTTTGCTCTTGTTGAACTGTTTGATCTAATTAGCTGTAAACAATAGAAAATTTGGTCGATACTCTCGGAGAAGTCAATCACTTGTTTGCTTCCGCTGCTTTAAAAAGCCGAACCAGCTTTTGGTCTCCTTTCCAAGCAGCTGCCGACTTGTCAGTGAGACGCAAGCCCACACTGTTGTTGCTGGAAAGAGCGACGCTGGAGCTTCTCGATCGAACTCTTTCCATCAGATTCTGTCTTTCTGAGTGGTCTTCATCATAAGCTACCGTCTGCGAATCCAATTGAGAYTCATCAAAGCGCAAACTGTCTTCCTGATTGGGAGCGAGATTCGGAGATTTCRAATCCCCGTCCACTTTATTACTTGATCTTGTGTTTGGATACAGTTTTGGCTTCTTGAAATCAGCATGGGTATGCGTTTCCTCCCTAGTCCTCCTGCTCAACGTTGCCGTCTCAGGGGATATCAGGTCTTTATGTACCTCCATAACTTCCACCGTGTCACCA
The DNA here is from genome assembly GCA_006891605.1 of Pleurozium schreberi. Lineage (NCBI taxonomy): Eukaryota > Viridiplantae > Streptophyta > Bryopsida > Hypnales > Hylocomiaceae > Pleurozium > Pleurozium schreberi. The sequence continues at coordinate 47,032 of VACF01002397.1, read as the reverse complement.
CCCTTCACCGTACTCGTCTGTCGCAAAAGACCTTCGATCGCATCAACCACATTAGCTGTCCCCTCGTCACTATTACCCATGATGCTATTGCAAGCAGCGCTACCGTCCACCACTCGCACATCATCCAAGCCGTTTGGTTCTCCTGCAACGTCAAGGCCGGCTTCAGATGGATCCAACTCTAAGGCCTTGGAGCCCCCTGCAGCAAGGCTGTTCTCACCCATGCTGGGCTTAACCCCATTCTGCATGCCCCTGGAGGAGCTCGGTTGCAGCGAGGACCGGCCAGTTACTGGTCTCAGCTGGGAGATGCTCTCTTGAGTAGGTTTTACTCCAGTTTTGCCTTCAGCTACAGAAGGCGCGCTTGCATCCCAAGGGTCTAAATGAGACCCTTGTGCTTGGGAAGAAAGAGAGATATCTGCACCTGCAGCAGAAGAGCGATTGTTACTCCTCCGAACTTGCACCTTGGTTCTCGAGGTTGTCTTYGTGGTTTTGGAAGTGAAGGTCATGGTTTGCGAAGGCACGGGGACGTTGCTTTGGTCCGACGCCTGCGTTTGAAGATCCAAAGGATGAGAAGACGATTGACCAGCACAAATGGGCCGCTGAGTCATGAAGCTGTGCTCCGCCTCTTTCTCAGCTGCAGTGGGTTCCCTTGGCTGAAATCGGTCCGTSTGTACGGCTTTGTTCTGTGCTGCGCAAGCGTACAACCAATCTGCTGTAATGCACCGGACTCCAAGCCTCTCAGCATTCTCATACTTCTCCCCCGCTTTCACTTTGCAAAGCAAATGCGTGATCTTGGAATTGAAAGTCTCCGTGAACTTGACTCTCAGCACACGGCAGAGCTTTCGTAGTAGTTTTCGGTCGCGCTCAGTRTACTGCGAGACGCAGAATTTCACGCCCTGGAAGTCATCCAGGGGGATGTCGCAAGGCAAAGGTCGGAAGAGTGTGTGGCTATTGATGTCAAGCAGCTTCCCCTCCTCCACACACTGCGCTGTCCAATGCTTGGAAACATACACTGCTCTTGTATCGACAGGAACGGACCCGTGAGGAGCCAAAACGTACTCCGCAGATGAAGCATTTCCTTCCCAGAGGCCGCCGTGCTCTAGAACGCGGCGGACGACCTCYGCTCTCTGATCTTCTGGAAATTCGTTGGCGAAACCAAAAACACGCCCCGCAAATAATTTTGGGGCAGGCCCCGGCAATTTCAACGATCCCGCTTTCACCGGGGCAGCGTTTTCCAAACGAGTCACATTACCATTTACCTTTGCTGCTGCTGCTGCTGCTACGCCTCTCTCAGGTACATCACCTGAGGCTCCCACCATTGCATCAACCAACGCTCCTCTCCCCGATAGTTGCGAAACTCCAGTCACCCGCTGTTCTTTCTCCCCTAAAAAATCAAGGATTCTTAGTTATAAAACGACCAACACGGTTTATTAAACTGGTGAAAAATCAATAATCCTTCCGTCTCGAATTAAGTGTCMCGTTTTGGGGGGTTTAGTCCCAAATTACGTGTCCACTCTGCCTTGCACAGCCTCAGGGGCACATTGAACAATGTATGCATCACAAGGGAGGCGGGTAGGTGATTCCTCACTACGCTCTATATGATATTTTCCCATGAGCGGTACCTTACAATTGTTGCCACCGCTGAACTTCATGTTTTGATCATGCAATGTTGCAATGATGAGAAGACAAAACGCCTAAATTCACAGCCCTCAACCCTAAATTCTAAAAGTCTAAGTCTGAGTCTAAACCCTATTTCTTTGACCCCGACAAGAGTGCTTTTCTTAATCTCATGGACTTTCATGAAATGGGACACTTAATTCAGGACGGAGAGAGTATTACAGATGAGGCCAAATTATGTATCACAAGAMTCAGTGAWGAACATCGAATGTGCTGAAAAYAAAACAAAAACTGMTCAAAAGAAAGTCTCCGTATGACCAACCCAAAAGTGCAAAAAGAAAGTGAGGATCAACATGAGTTTGGGCCATTTAGGGRTTAAACGAACCTGAATTCAGAGCTACAAAGCAAGTGGATGATACATAAATGCCTTTTCAGCTTGAAGGGATTGTTACCTTGAAGCAGAAGACTCTGAGGTACCATGTAAAGATCAGTGGAGACTTCTCTTCGCTGTCGAGTGCACTCTTCCAGCCACACAGGTTGCAAAACATACACAGCGCCCCACATTGCTAGTTGCCGAATCTCCTTCATGCCACTTTCAGGCAAGCTGCCAAGAATGACGTGCGTGATAGTGTCGTTCATCTCTATTTGCCGGGTGCCTCCGCCAGCGAGCACCAGGTTCACCAGCTTTCGCATCTCAACCCCACTGAACCCCGTTAGAAAGATCCGACATCCTGAAAGATACATTGCATCTCCTCCAATGCTTTGCCGTCTTTCAATGTCAGCGGACGCCTCCGGCTCAGAAGCAGAGACTTCATTGTTGGCGCTCGGAGTTAGTGCTTGCTCAGCTTGCACTGCGGTGACGACGACGCGTGCGTCTTGGACTGTAGGCGACACCACAGGAAAGCAACTCTCATCGAGGCTCATCTTGTGTTTAATCGATTCCCAAAACCAGTTCTGCGACACCAGCTTCAACCCCCAGTTGCTCGCCGCCTGGAACTTGCGACCGTCGGGTGCCAGCGCAATCAAATGTGAGCAATCTTTCGTGAGATCCGCGTGGTAATTGGCGCCATACTTTGGAGCCGCTTCTTGTATCCGATTCCTGTCTTCCAAGGAGATTCCCGTCGCGCAGATGGTGAGCCCTGCGAGAGGAAGTATACRATGTGGCTCATGTGGGACTTGCCTRTGTTCTCTTGCACACTGACGCAACCACGAAGACATGAGAACAGGCTTTCGGRCAACGCCGCATGCCCACTTGTATTTGGTTGCTAACACGTCCTTGGCCAACACGAAATCCACATCCTGCACGGCTTGTTGTTGCAAAGTGCCATCCATGGACGTGACGAGATCTTCCAGCTCCTTCTTCTCCTCGGGGGTGAAGCCCGTGAGGAGCAAAGAGACGCCATGAAGAGCTAAACAGCAGGTGTAGTCGCGGTCGGGGAGGCGCTTGCCGTCACGGGCGCAACGGAGGACGCAGTCCGGGCCCACAATGCGGCAGCCCTTGGCTCGCATGTGTTTGATCTTGTCCACTTGCGTATCAGCCAAGACGTGGTAGTCGACGTTGGAATTCGAAAASGGGTTGAGGTTGAGGAAAACCTCCGCGCCCTGCTGGGTCAGGGCGTCCTGGAGCGCGCTGTAGCGCTCCGGAGGCACGTAATTGCGAGGGAGGAACACGCGCAGACCATGAAACGGAGGACCACTTTCCCTCCTCGCCATCGCCATCCCCGCTGCGAAACTTATCACACCTCCTCGGGGGAACGATTTCCTTCATCTAGGAAATGCAAACATGTTCAACGTGCTCGCCAATGAAGCACGTGACGCTTCCATTGATTTCGAACTAGCTCCAGAACATGCCCAGGGGCCATTGTAGAGCTCCCCGATGCGCGCCCTCATGTAGTTCTCCACCACCGCAACGCGATTGTTCAAATTATCGCCAGTTCAGCAGTACTATCATGTATCCTAATTCACTCAACCCACAAAAATGAACAAGAATTTCAGAAGAGGAATGGAAGATCATTGTTCTGTTGATGCCGATTTTGTTGTGGAATGTTGCGTCGCATTACGGTTCTGGATTTGACGGGGCCTGGAACTGATTGGTACTCTGTGTAAACGTTTATGCCAATCGGGAAGGCGTACAAGAGCCTTTCAAGTCCGTGGTTGAGAGCTTCCAGCTCTTTTCTTAAGGTGCTTGATCTGTGGTTAGTACCTTCCCTGTAACGAAACCCTAAACTCTTGGGGTCTGGTTCTTTGGATGGGATTTGGGATGGTTTAGTGGTGGTCTCGGATTTTCGCGTTTAGTTGTTGCTGTTGATTTTGTTTTCAGGTGAGAGATTGAGTTAGTGAAGCTGCGCATGACTTCTTGCAATTAGTTCATTCGGAAGAAGAGACATTCGAAGGGGAAATAGAGAGTGCGTGGATCGATTTCAATGAGCAAGGTTAAGATCAGCAAGGCGGCGGCAGACTTGGAGGAGCTCACGGAGGAAGAGCGGCGAGCGCTGCGCATCAGCCGATTTCATGCGGAGCAACTACATCCTTCTTCCTCCACTGCAGCGCGTCCTCCAGCCAGGTACCAGAGATTGTTTTACTTCATCTCGAAGCTAATTGCCCGGAGAGTTTATAGTTTTGGTTGCATCCAGCGTTGCTTCGTTTTCGAATGACCTGCTTGGATTTCGTTTGGGTGTTGAAGATTCATTATTAGCTGGRCAGAAGAGTTCACTGCAGAATTTTTTGAAGGCCTTTCTAGGGTTGAAGTATTTTCAGGTGATGCTGAATGATTATCTCTGCATTTCTTGAAGCGTATTTGCCTGGAATTRTTGCTTTTATAAAAAATTGTTATTATTTTTTGTCTTTTGCATCGCTTCGATTTCGAACGACCAGGTTGGATTTCGTTTGGATGAAGATTCGTGAATGRCTGGACAGAAAGGTTCATATCAAGATTGTTTGCAGCTCTGATTAGTTTTAAGCATTTGCTACTGGGTAGGCAGTATAAACGTTGTACGGATCATGTTGAAGGCAAGAGAAAATTGAGCTCAGCAGAAGTCGTTTCATAGTTTTTGGAATTCAAGGTATAAATTTTCAAAGTCAATGTGGCGGGTATCTTTCTTGCAACCAAGCACAAGACTATGCTTAACCCGTAACCCTTAAGAGAGCTGGCAAGTGGGTGGATGATGAACGTTTTCAAGAGCTCATTGTATAACTGATGTGAAAAAGGCAATGGTCATTCAAGTTCGTTGAAATAGCAATTTTTGTCTGTTCGTCAGGGATGGAACTAGGTAGGTCGCTTGATGCTTCATGATGTTTTGGCAAGTTTATGAATCAATTAATGTCAAGATGAAGACGGGAAGAAAAGGAAAACTTTCAGAAACAATTATTTTATTCGTAAATTGTTGCCCCTTTTTGATTATTTTGCCTCAAAATGCTCATGATCTACATTCCTCCTCCTAGCAGGCTCTCGTATGGGTCAAAATGTTTCATATTAAAGCATTGTATGAGAAGAATTCRACCCAATTAATTATCCACAAATGTAATATTAACATCTGGCAATTATCATTGCTTTAAGGTTGTCACAGTTTACAATCGTGATTTAGATTATAATTGAGAGAAATTTTAGGCTACGCTATAAGGAGCTAGGCTGAAATTGGGGATATAACATTTCATCAAATCGAAACTCGGAGCGGGTCATTTTCGATGGCAAAGGCTGTGACCTAAGAGCACATTATTCCTTCGCCATCTCGCAAAGCACCTCAAGAAAATGGATTGATTTTGTGACTGAGAAGAGATTGAAAATGAGAATGGCGTCATATGCACCTGCTCTGAGAATGAGCATCATGGCTCTACTTTGAGCATGGGAACACTTATGTCTAACTATGGCAAATATACACTTTCACTGCAGGTTGGCTCATCCAGGAGGGGCCTTGGCCACTAATAAGGCAGCAGCATTGGCCAAGTTCCTGCAAAGGAAGCTAAATGAGCCTGGTGGTGCTTCCACACTGGATCCTGATCTYGTGGAGCGTGCAGTTGAAAATGCCAAGGCTACCGCCATTGCAGGTACTGTTTTCTGAATTTGTATTGTAGCTCCAGTATGTGCCAGCGCATTTTCTGTTGTTTATGTATTTTTGTAGATTTTAGTCTTGAACTGCTTTGGAGTTTGTCCAGCATCTAGTGTTCCCTAGTCAAAGTTGAGGAACTCAGTTGCCCWCTTAAACCGGTGATTGGAAACCTCGGAGATTAGGACTTGKCTTCTGATAATTTGCAYCCTTCTTTTTCATGCAGGTCAGCAGCCCGCCGCTTCWTCTAAAGCTGYCAGAAGAATCCGTCATGTAGACTCGTTTTCTGATTCTGATGAGGTATTACGGGAGATCTGAGCCCATTCTTTGCTCCTCTCATGTTCTGAAGTGAATGCTGTATATTCGACTTCTGAAAATGTAATCAACTTGATGACGTTAATAGCTTATGGTGTAAGTCCTTTGAAAGGTTTGAATAGTTGGCAGTTCTTTCTTTGTTACTGGTTCTTATTGGTTACGATTTGGACTCTGCAGGACGGAGTTGCGCAGAGAGAGCTGAATGGTGAACAACACGTTCGAGTCAAGAAACAAAAGAAAAAGACCAAGCCTCTGATTGCTCCTKTAAAGAATAATCGAATCGACAAAATCAGCAAAAAGAAAAAGAAGAGTAAACAGGAAAAAAAGAACAAGAAGTCTTAAGGTTCACAACGTTGCACAGGCAGATCATTGTATAGCTAGAGAGATTAGATTGCACCACATTTTAGTGCGTAGCCTGCAATTCTTATCTGTAGTGCTCCATGAAAAGGTTTTGATTGACAATCCAATCAGCCAACGGTGCAATATTTGTTACCAATTCAATTTTTTGTGCTATGGTCAAACTCACATGCTCAATTTTTATTGAGCTGTTAAACGTGATGCAKTCAGACAACGCTTTTCTCAGATTGCTATGTTGTGTTTTGGCCCGTCCGAGTGAACCGAGACRTATTCGATCTTGACCTTGTCTCCGATTCACTCTGATTGATTGAGGTTTGTTGTGAAGGTACAACAGAACACCCTTCCTGTATCCAACCTCGTCATGCAGAGGGATTTTCACAAGAATAYTTTAATTCCCAGCTCACAGCTTCTGGTAGAGTTTGGCAGAGTCCCCTGCACCACACAACAAGTACTCTGTCTGAGCTGGACCACTGAGCCAACAATCCTCAGGTTAATGCTCTCATCTTTGTTGGGTTTAGGGTTAACATTTCTATCTTTGTTGGGGTGCGTTGTTTTCTGCACATAGTTTGTGGTGTATGCACAATTGATTTTGATTGGATAGACCCGCCTTGTGTGTACAAGACAAATAATCATGTGGCTGGAGTGTAACTCACAATAAGAAATGAGGTTTCCACCTGATATAAATTACAAAATCATGGATACATTTGTTGGTGGGTTTGCTGAGCCCTGCGTGCGTGCTGACCAAGTATCGACCCTCAGGTAGTTCCTCCGTACTAAACTTTTGTTGTGCAAGCAATGTCAATCCAATGTCAAATGCATATAAGCATTTATCATTGCACTTCTATCATTTCATTACTGTCCTCTTCATCAATTTTGTGTCGTTACCTGCGGTCAGGGGTCTGAGGGCGAAATGAAGCGCAATTGCTTATGGCGCAGTGCGCTTACAGTTGAATWTCTTGTGATTTCCAGTGATGAATCTCAAATTYATATATTTATTCTTCACTAYTATACATGTTTTWAGCAACGGTRYTTTTTTKATGCCACTTTTTTTCTAGGGASTCCTGTTTTGATTTAACAAAACCTRTCTGACATGATTCTTTGTTCCTTGTAGATTTCMTTGCTRTTKTGATGCATTAATCTGTAAATGAGCATGAGTGCACAAAGTGCAGGATTACTGACTTTCACCTTCACAAGCTCGAGATCTGCCTGAGTTCTCCAAGCTAGCGTGGCGACAGTCACGACTATGAAACTTCCGCATACTTGCAAACTTTAACTTGGGGTATAATTCTCCAACTCGTTGCTTTCTTCTTGTTTTTGTTCCTCTGATATGCTTGCATGTACATGTGATTCTTTCAGTTCTTGATCGCACCTTTCGGCCTAAGTGAAGAGCTTCTGACCCAGATCGCGCACACTATCTCTTTGTGGCATCACTATCGTCACTGAACTATAGTGCCACCATAACAATCTTAGTAGTAATCTCCAATATTTTTATGCTATATTAATTTATTACGTTAGGGAGGATTAGCTTAGCGTCACTACTAATGAACAAGTTTTAGGAATTTATTACAACACAGTAATATTCCAGCGTGCACTAATTTACATGTATTGCAAATAGTATGTCTATGGTAAATTGGTACCACGCGCACTAATGGGGAATTAGTGCAGTTGACTGTGGTGTCAGATCTGGTCGGAAGAAATTCATAGAAATATTGCATAAAGGATTGTCCTTTCTTGATATATAACATTTCTTTACTCTTCAACGGAGCAAAACGCCTGTTCTTGTTTGCTTGCTACTTATTCTTCTCAAGATACTACATTCACTTTGCGTGGTCTTTGTTCCTGTTGTCATTTTGGATGAGTACGATGCTTCTTCATTGGCCTTACGGTCACTGTTGAAAACCTGGAAGAAGGTGCAATACCTTGTCCAAAATCGGCAAACAGAATGTGCGGTATAGGAAGATTACTATGCTTATTGTATAGAATCATTATTCGAAACCAGTGACGTTACTGCGTACGTAGGAAAATGAAATCAACTACAAGCAAGATCTGATCGTTTGAAAACCACGGAAATATTGTTCGGAGTCTCTTTGTACTCGGGAGGAAAAGCTTACAATTGCATGAGCAATTTAAATAACATGGATTTCCTTTGAACTGAGGCACGTGGCTGTGGGTTCATGCTCTCCTGACGTGTGCCAATAAAACTACTGTGGCGTGTGGTGTGCTAATACCATCCCAGAAAAAGCTGTGCAGTATGTACTAACTCRGCATCATTTGAMAATGCCATGATCTTTGTATGTACATGCAGTTCCCTGGCGTAGTTCACTTCAAGCAAATAGCAGTGTTCTGTCTGCATTCCGGTTCTGTGGTTCACATTTGAGGGGTTGGAAACCTGCCCACGAATGAATCGTGTSAGGGACTACTCAAGGGTKTCTGCAACTAGGGTGTCCAAGTAACCTCGCGAGGTCAGTTAAGGTAAGTACACCTGACTGCGACCCATATCCAAAAGCGATGCCTGGAGATTGTTGCTTCAAAAGTACTTATGGATTACAAGGATTTATCACTGTCGGAAAATCAGTCTAGGTTTGATTTTAGGTTCATTATTAGTTAGTTCTTTGAGAATTCATGTTATATCCATATAGTGTCCAAAAAAACACATCCTAAAAAGCGTTGGAATCCTCTATCACGTCTCAACAAAAACTAATTTAGTTTCACAAATGGAAACATGTTCAGATCTTTATTTGAACTGTGATAGGTGTACAATCCACCCTCTGTAAGTGGGAAGATAAAAAATTTACACTCGTAAAGGTGTCCGTGCGTAAATTCATATGAAATTGACACTTCCGAAATGAAGTTCTGAGGAGGTAAACCTTTATAAGGTTAATGTTCATTGGTTTGACATGAAAGACCAAGTGATGAAGGTACAAATTAACCCATGCGTTTCCACTTTTTACACGTGGTGGATTTGGAAAATCGTTCGCATTGTTTTTGTTTCTAAGAAGGGAGTAGAACGGACTTTTTATATCATTATTTTTAACATTAACACACGAGGAGGTAGCACTTATACTCTCCCGTGAGTTCGAAAGACTGTCTGACAGGACAGTTGGTACACAGGAACTACACAGAAACCTCCAAAAACCTCGAGAGATGAAAGTCAAGATAACGCTCCTGAGTCCTGACGGGCTCCGCCATCCACCTGTACCACTTTGCGCACTCACTATCAGTTGCCTTTTGAGGGGGTTGAGTGTAGTCTGCCCTTACCAGGTACATGTGGACACGGCCCTCAATAAATATTCCAGATTTTGTTGGGAACCTTGAGTCAACGGAGCGTGATATAATGTATGCAGTCATGCTTCGGGACTGAAAGCGGGAATCTTCTTTCAATGTAATGCTCAGGCTGATGAGCATGAGATGGAGTTCTTCTTTTACTTTTTTGTGAAGTCATTGAAAAGCTTAATATAATTATTCTTGTATTTGAGACCTACATCAACGGAAGTGCGCTTTGTGGGTTGCGGTTTGGCCTTTCGAGACTTCTTTTCACAGACTGCCTCGCGGCCAGGTTAATTTGTTGAAGGGGATAAAAAGTTTAGGTGACAATTAAAGATGCCAAGAAGGGTTTAGAGGCATATCTAACTTTATGTTGTTAGTTAGAAGTGACGAGGTTACTTAACAATAAGATAAGTATCAATGAATGGATAGATTGAGATAGGATCCTAACTGGCACTAGAGCTGTAGTTTACTGAAGATAAAACAAAACGGAATTTGGATAATCTACTGTGTAGTAAGGATAATCTACTCTTTGGTCTTGTGTTTAAGAAGAAGACTCGCAGCAGCTGCAGCAGCACTCGTTGCGGTGCAGAGCTGATTGCTGTTCGTCTTGGGAGTTTTGTGCCAAGTTGTTGCTTGCTCGTGTTTTTTTAACAAAAACACAGGTATGGAGCTTCTTTCCTGCATCGTGGCATTGCTGTGATTTAGTGTTGCTCCAAGAAAATAGAGCGATGGCTCCAGTTTTTAGTTAGAGATCGATTGATTCATATGTCAGAGCCTGCAATGATGAGTGCTGAGGACGGGATTCTTGTTTTTTATGTTGTTTCTGTTTTCGCGTTCTGACTAGTAGTGGCCATGACCAACATCTCGGTGATGGCAAGAGATTACTGTTGTTGGTCACGAGCAAATACGTTGTTAGATTAGGCTGCTTTGGGAACGAAATGAATTGAAACCTGTGTTGAATTGAATGAAAGAGCTGTCACCTTCGGTGCTGTAAAACCTTCGATTGTCAGTATGTGGTTGCTGTGGTGGTCTGCTTTTCGATCTTAGAAGTGGTAGAGCKCAGTGTAGAGTAGTGGTACCTTGCTGAGGGTATGGCGTTAGTCCGATCGCTAGAGTTTGGATGATGGATCTGCATTGCGTCGCTCAGGGAGGTTCGGTGGACAGGTCTAAAGGCTTAAGACGCTCGTGTCACAGATCTCCAGTGGAAATCAACGTTCCAGCATCGTGACCAACAAAGCTCTTGCGTTCTTTTCGTTTTTTCCACTACTCTTTCCGTTTTTCGCCGTGGAATTGAAACTACTGAGGCTGCCTTAGACCTTTCCCAAACCTTAGAGATTAATCTCCTGGTTTTTTCGACTTTCGAAGGTGTAGAAATTTTAGATTCATCCTTCGTGATTACGTTAAGCTTCTGAAAACTACTTTTTTACACAATAGAGTTTTCCAGAGGGGTGGAAGTGAGGTTCACCTCGAGGCTTACAAAGCTGTGTGTTGAGCTTTCGTGGTTCTGTCAGAAATCTATGAAGGATACTTGATAATAATTTGTGAATTATCACTAACCGTCTGTTGGCTACTTCAAGTCCTAGCTCTTGTTGAGTGTTTTGCACTTCGCAATCTTTTGTTATTTGCTGTGGATGAACTTCGCTTTCTTTCCTTTTCGCATTGAGTGAGTTCCATGTAGCTGCCAATATGGCAGGTACGGCCTGTGTGACTCTAGGAATCCGTGGGTTTTTTTTTTCCAAGTGTCTGTTAATATAATGTGCTACTAGATTATCATGAGCTTACCATTAATAACTTTATGAATCTTATTTGGGATGCACTGTTTAAGCTCTGAAAATCCTTCCCCTGGACCCAATGTTGGGCCGCAGGAAATGTCTTTGGTGTCTCGCTTTTCAGGTTATAAGTTCTCGAGATTTAGTCCTAATTAGGGTTTGGGTGTAGAAGAGTGATTACTAACTCGGATGATGCCGTTTCTTGCTTGCAGCTGCAATGGCAGGTGGAACTCCAGTTGGATCCGTTTCAGTGAACAATATTCCCACTGGCCGGAAGGCTTTTTTCCCACTTGCGCTTGTGACGGTCCTCTTTTTTCTATGGGGCTTTGCGTATGGGTTGTTGGATGTGCTGAACAAGCATTTCCAGGAGGTTCTGGGATTGAGCAAGCTTAAGTCCACCGGGCTTCAGATCGCCTACTTTGGTGCCTATATCGTTTTCCCTCCACTGGTGGGCACACCGGTTGTRCGAAGATTTGGATACAAGGTGTCAATCCTGGTTGGCCTTGCGCTTTATGTCATTGGAGCCGTATGTTTCTGGCCTTGTGCACAGTTCAAGACCTTCCCGGGTTTTGTTGCTGCAACCTTTGTCATCGCCTGTGGCTTGTCGAATCTGGAAGTGGCGGCGAACACCTATGTCACGGTTTTGGGGGACCCAAAGACTGCTCCATTKCGGTTGAACTTTTCTCAATCCTTCAACGGCGTGGGTAGCTTYGCTGGTCCTTTGATTGCATCCAAGTTTTTCTTCTCTTCGGAGCATGCAGACAACCTCACGTCGGTYAAGTATATCTACGTTGGAATTGCCGGTGCAGTATTTCTTGTGGCCGTCGGCTTCTTCTTTGCGAAACTACCAGAGATTACAGACGATATGATGTCTCAGGAATCCAATCAACCAACAAAGCCACTCTTAAAACAGAAGCATTTTGTAGGCGGAGTGTTGGCGCAATGGCTGTATGTGGCTTCTCAAGTCACTGTGGCCACGTTCTTCATCAACTTGGCTAATGAAGATGGTATCCACTCCGACTCCAAGGCATCTCAGCTSCTCTCCTACTCTCTGATTCTCTTCACCGTTGGTCGGTTTTTTGCCACCTTCCTGATGAAATTCATTCAACCAAGGTACATTTTGGGAGTTTATGCCACTCTTTGCACGATACTGTGCGCACTTTCTGCTGCACTCCATGGAATCTCAGGTCTCATATGTATTATGGTCCTTTTTTTCTTTGAGTCGTGCATGTATCCGACGATCTTTACGCTATCGTTACAAGACTTGGGAGGGAACACCAAAAGAGGTGGAGCTTTCGTTGTGATGGGCGTTGGTGGTGGTGCCATTTTCCCTCCTATTGAAGGAGCTATTGCCGACAAAACAAGTACCAGAATTGGACAAATCGTTCCTACGATAGGGTATGCATACCTCATCATTTACGCTTTTTTCCTTGCCAAGGCTCCAATTCCGGAGGATCCTACATTTGATGACATTGAATCCAAGTGAGTTTGATGGCGATTGGAGCACCAACACCTCGATGACTTCGCTTGAAGAAGCCTCACTGTAGATGTCGGCATTTGTTTTGCCATTACACCARGATGTTGTCGAAAAAAGTAGACGTCAGATATCTAGAATAGGATTCATTTACTGTGYCTGAAGTTGTCAATAATWTATATTAAAATGGTGGTACTATCATCGTAGCCACCTTGCTTACAAACGCAGTGTCTCTGGCCCTACGTCATGTGACAGTTGGGACTCCATGAAGTAGAGCATGTTGTGCAAAATTCCAGTTCTTGATTTGGTTTAAATTATGACTTTTCTTTTCTGATGAGACTTGTATGTGGCGGTATTGGGAGACTGTTGCCTGATATTTGTTATGAGAAAATATCCTGTTTACGCAGCAAAGGCCTGTTGCTTTGGCTTTTCCAGTTTATATTACCTCACTCAAGATCCTCCTTTCTGTGTTTCCCATCTGTTTGCAAGACTTGTGAGTCATTCATTGTAAGAACAAATAACAGTATGCAAATATAAAATTAGTATCATGTTTTTGCAACTTYAGGTTGTGTTTTCACTCTCAACATGCTCCTCACAAACTACCTTATGTGTGAAGCGAGATAGCAACTAGCTTGACCCATGTCTGTCATTGCGTTCTTTTCATAGGATCATGAAGTGAAAAATAATTCTTAAATTTCACTCAAGTGATGGAAGTTCCATAGAAAGTGAAAAAATATGCCTAGAGAAATTTGTGTTCTCTTTTCTTCTTGTTTTAGCAATTCATGTTGCTTTAAGTCGTTAATTGTTACCACATTTTTTCTTGTAATGTTTCCAATGAACGTTTTGTTGCCCTCTTTTTATTTATTTATAACATTTTTTTTTTAAAGATTGAAATGTGTAAGAAGTTTCCTACCACTAGGGTTGCTAGCATGTGAGCCTAAGATCTTGAGCCCATAAGTTTAAGAGCCTAGGCTTTTATGTTACAATTGATATAAAAACCTATGGTTCAAGGGTACCTATGTTATGGGTACAAATATTATAAACACCTTCAATGGTTGTAGGGTACCTACTTACACCTATGCTCAAGGCTTCTATGCTTGCATTTCTAGAAGCGCATGTTGACATCGTTGTCCTACCAAAGGTTCTACTTAGTCATAATGGTGTTTTGACTCTTTCCTGTCAAAGAGTCATAAAAATGATATAACCAAATGAATTCCTAAGTTTTGAAATTTTCTTGAAGTCTTTTAGAAATAGTATTGAAATATTTGAAAGAGCTTTTCATTGACATGGAATAATGAAAAAAACTTTGAAAACCTTTCAACAATAAAAAAGATACCTTGTAGAGACTAGAGACCAATTCCATAATGGTCAATTTCGTTATATTGGCGGTATTACTGTAAAATGGTGTAGCATTTCATTAAAATGGCACAACATTCTATTAAAATGGCGCAAAATATGTTAGAAATTGCATGACATTACATCTCGCATTCCATTAAATTGGCACAACATTTCTTGAAAGTGGCAAAAATACCGCCAATTTATTGAAATTGACCATTTAATGTATATCATTTAAAGGTAAAAGTGCTTAACACTAGTGCCTAGATTCCCATCTTTCTGCATAATTGCAATGTAATTTCTACCTATCTCAATGCTACCTACTAATTGTTGTATTATCTTCCCTCTGCTGGATAAGCTAAGTTCTTCATTTTGAATTTTCTAGCATGACAACATTCTTATGTGAGGCATACTATTAATGATTGAACCTAATGATTTTTCCACTATATGGGAGAATTATTTTACTCTTAGTAGTTGACTACCTTCAATTTTTGTGATTGCATCTACAATTTGATTTGCTTGCCGTGTTCTCATATAATTTCTCTACATTATTTGCATGAATTTTCTTCCAATCAAAAATCTAGATGTTTTAATGTAGAAACAATGACAAGAAACTAATTGATTGCCATCAACTTCTATATGGTCACTAAGATATATTGAAGCAAGGTGATATTAGCCCCTAAAAGACCAAGGCCTTTCTTTTGCAAAAGAACACTTAAAACTACTATTTTTATAGCAAAGAGTAAAAAAAATTGAAAATTGATGTTTTTGCACATCTAACCACATGATCTTACATCTAATAGTATGGAAATATGTGGTAAAAATTCCAAAAATTTCAACCGCATAGATCGCAAGATATCTGCATTTAAAGTGGAAAAAAAAAGTTTTCCAACACACATCAAGATTCAATTATTTGACTTCGAACCTTCTTAACTTTAGTTTTTTGCACTACAGGGTTTTGAGCTTTAAATCTTTATGGTAAAGAATTGAGTTGAGGGTTTAGAAAAAAAAATAAAGAAATCCAAAAAAGCTTTATTTTTTTTTCTTTAAAAAATTGTTAAGTAGAAGTAGGTACAAGATAGAAGAAAAATCTAAATTATTAATATATATCTGATGGAATTAAAATGCACCAATCCCAATGGTGACATTGTCCTAGCAAGAAAAGAAAATCATGTGGAACTCTTTTTTGAAAAATTGTAAAAATGGCATTCAAAAACAAATTCTACAACATAGTTTTTCGTAAAGGTGCTTTCGAGCTTAGATTGCCCGAAAAACAAGATTGTCCATAACTTTCTCATAACAAATCCAAATGGAATGAATCAAATCTTTATATTTAGGCAAAAATATAATTTATGAGAAAAAAAATTCAAAATTCAAAATTAAAGTTTTTAAATTTTGTTATTGGTTGCCTCCTTTTCCTTGTTTTGAGCTTATTTGGTCATAACTTTTGTTCCTAGGCACCAATTGAAAAAATATTTATATTCTCACAAAGCTTTTCAGCTTTCTATCTTAAAAAAAAAACTCAAAAAATAAGGACAAAAATTGAGACCTTAGGTACCTGCCCCAAATCCCATTTGTCCCCGATTGGACAATGGTTCTTAAAGGGGTTAACCTCTAAAAGGCAATGACAATGATAGTGTAGTCAAACCTCAAAATCCTTTGCTCTATATCCTTCATTTCTTTTCCATTTATGAGTGAGGTGTTTCATTTTTATTTTTTAGAGATGAAATCACATGTCTAGTATGTGTCATAAAGATTGCAATTTTTAAGGGGGATATTTCGAATTACCATGAGTTTTTAAAGAAAAAGTGAAGAAAATTCATAATGTTCATACTTTCATAATAAATTCATAATTCCTTGACATTGGACAGATTTTCTCTAATGTTCATCTAACTTATCCATCCAACAACCCATCAAGCCTATGTTCTGCCCTATGCTCTTTTTCTAAAAGTATAGAAAGGTTTTCAAGAAACTTTTCACTTGTCTTAAAAAAATGAAAAGTTTCTTGAAAACCTTTCAATAGTGAAAGGGACACCCTCTTGATCATACTCGTTTTTTGAAGCTATTTTTTGAATTGGAAAAGCAAGTTTTAAGGTGAAACGACCTCATGCTTTTAAAACTAAAGAGTATTTGTACAAAAGAATTTGGAAAGCCTCTACCACAATAATAGTAGAGAACAAGAAAAGAAAAATTTTAAAAAACTTGGATGGTTGGAAAAGACAAGTCTCTATGGGTATGGAACATGTTTGCATTGATTCATTTGAATGTCAAATGTTGCAAGTTTTGCTTAAGGCGATACATTTAAGGATAATATTGGATGTGTATTTTACATCCTAGTTGTAACATATATGTTTTGAATTTTTAGTCAAAATAATCTATACTTTTAGTCTATAATTAATCTATACTAATATGCCACTACCCGGTATTGTTGCCACAACCAAAATAAAAGTAAAAGTAGTTTTTAAATTTTAAATTTTAAAAAAACCTTTGAAATTCAATGACTTTCAACCAAAGGTTCAAACGCCACAAAATTGGCACAAATAGAAAACTCTATGCACAAAGGAGAGCGAGGGTTTTTTTTCTTGATGTTTGGACATACAATGCAAAAGTTATGATGTTTCCAAAATAAATGATTTAATTCAATTTTTGAATCCATAAAAGCCTTTGAAATTCAATAACTTCCACAATGTAGGTCTAAATGACATGAAACAAAGTCCGTGCACCTTTCTTTCCGGGAGCTTTTGAGTGGTACCAAGAGTACTTCCAAATGCCTTATAGTTTGTTAGACCTCACCATATCAAGTAAACAAAACAAACAACATATCTCAAGGTATAAAAGACTAGTGTGCCTTGTGCCATTGCAAAGTTTTTATGTTTTTTTATTTATAAAAAAACTTTGAAATTCAATAACTTTCACAACAAAGGTTCAAATGCCATGAAACAAAATGTGTGCACCCCTCCATGTGCAATACCATAAGCTAAACCGTTCCTTATATCTCAACATATCACACAAAATAAAATCCCTCAACAAAATATGGCACCTAAATATAATAAAAAAAACACAAGCTAATTCACTATATAAACTATGTGCCTTGTATCGTTGCCACACCAAAATAAAGGTAAAAGTAATTTTTTAATTCGCAATAAAACCATTGACATTCAATAACTTTCACACCAAAGGTTCAAACGCCACAAAATTGGCATGAATAAAAAGCTCTATGGACTTGTATGGAGTGCAAAGGGCTTTGTTTTGTGGCATTTGGACTTGCAATGCAAAAATTACGAGTTTTCCAAAATAAAAGGTAAATTAATTTTCCAATTCATAAAAACTTTTGAAATTCAATAATTTTCACACCATAGGTTCAAACGCCACAAAACAAAGGCCGTGCACCCCTTTTACCAAAGATCTTTTGTGCGGTACCAAAAGCTCTGCAAGACGCCTCATAGTTTATTAGATCTCATCGTATCAAGCTAATTTATCACACATGTGATGTTGAGCACAACCAAAATCAAAGTAAAAGTCTTTTTCTAATTACTCGATTCATAAAAAATTTGGAATTCAATAACTTTCACACCATAGGTCCAAACGCCACAAAACAAAGCCCGTGCATCCTTCCTTGCCAAAAGCTTTCTGACATTACCAAGAACGCAATCAAGGGACACACGGTCACGGAGATCTCAACATTACAAACAAATGAACACCTTATCTCAAGATATGGACTAGTGTGCTATGTGCCATTTCCATAGCCAAAATCAAAATAAAAGTAATTTTTAAATTTTTCAATGCATAAAAACTTAATAACATAATAACTTTCACACGGGCTTTCACATGCATAGAATGTCCAAATGCCACAAAATGAAGCTCGTGCGTCCCTCCTCGCTGGGGGGGCTTTCCAACAGTACCAAGCGCTCCACCTGGGTATGCACAATCCGGGAGATCTCAACATAACAAACAAACATGCTAATTTAAAGGATCAATGGATGGACTAGTATGCCGTGTGCCCTTGCCACAATCAAAATGAAAGTAAAAATCATTTTCAAACTTTTTTATCCAAAAAAACTTTGAAATTCAATAACTTTCACTCCATTGGTCCAAATGCCGTGAAGCAAATCCCGTGCACCCTTCCTCCCCAAGGGCTTTCCAATGGTACCAAGAACGCAACCAAGGGACGCATGGTCCGGGAGATCTCAACCTAACAAACCAAAAAAAAAATACAGCCCATCTCAAAGAATGGATATAATATATAGAAGATATTTGGTGTAGTAGTTTTAATTTGTTGCCTATGATGACAATAAATTAAGATCTCCGCAACTAGTAGGCCAATGAGGGCATCCTTAGCATTGTTGGAAAGTCCTTGATGAGAGATGTTGAACAAATTAAGTTTGGTAGTATTTCAATCTATGGCTTCAAATATTTTTCAACTAATTTTAATAAAAGTTAACTCCTAAAGGACCATTGTCTCTTTGAGGGACAAATGGGATTTTGGGTAGGTACCTACGGTCTCAATTTTTGACTTGATTTTTTGAAGATAGAAAAATTGATCACCTTTGTGGGAATATAATTCTTTTTTCAATTGGTGCCTGGAAACAAAAGTTATGCCCAAATAAGCTCAAAACAAGGGGGAGGGGGCAACCAAAAAAAAATTTAATTTTAATTTTAATTTTTTGATTTGTTTTTTCTCATAGATTATATTTTTGCCTACACAAAAAGATTTGATTCATTCCATTTGGATTTGTTAGGAGAAAGTTACGGAGAATCTTGTTTTTCGGGCAATGTAAGCATCTTTTTGAAAAAATAAGTTGTAGGATTCATTTTTTAATGCAATTTTTACAATTTAAAAAAAAATGAGGCACATGGTTTATTTTTCTTGCTAAGACAATCTCACCATTGAAATTAGTGCACTTTAATTCCATCTTGAAGATATTAATAATTTAGATTTTTCTTCTATCTTGTACCTACTTCTACTTAATAATTTTCTAAAGACTAAGATTTATGCTTTTCAATTTTTTTAATTTTTTCCTAGACTCTCAACTTGATTCTCCACCGTAAAGATTCAAAGCTCAAAAATGTGTAGTGCAAAAAATTAAAGTTAAGAAGGTTCAAAGTCAAATAATCTAGTCCCGAAGTGTGCTAATAAACTTGATTTTTTCACTTTAAACGTAGGTATCTTGCAACTTGTACGGTCAAAAATTTTGAAATTTTTACCACATATTCTCATACTAGTTAGGTGTAAGATCTTATAGTTAGATGTGTTAAAAAAATAATTTTCAAATTTTTTTACTCTTTGATATAAAAATGGCGGTTTTGAGTGTTTTTTTCAGAATAAAGGCCCTAGTCATGTAGGGGTTAAAGAAGACTTCAAAAAACATTATTTAGATTGTAAACTAAACCAACTTACTTCAGACATGTAATATTCGTACATGGCATTACGAGTACAAGTTGACTTATCTTCAACTATGTAAAATTAAAAGAGAAAAGATGAAGAAAAAATTTTAACAATTTTTTACAACATTAGTTTTAGATTTTTTTTTCTTAGTCAACAAATGAAGCATTTGACTTRTAGCATTATGAGTAAAAGATATTTTCCATATGCTAAAATGTAGGAAAGCTTGACCCATACGAGTCACTGGCTTGAAAAGGTTGACTAAGAAGGTGTTAAATGTTCATTTTATGCATAGGATTAAAAAGTAACAGTTAGAATTAAAAGGCACCTGGTACAAAATATCTTGTTGATAATCCAAATGAAGAGAAGGGAAATATCTTGTCGATAAAATAAAAGTAAAAATAATTTGAATTTATTGAAAGAGTAAAAGAATTTCTAAATTTCTAAATATATTATGAATTTGGGGCATTTTAGACAGGTTTTTCATGTAGAATTGCATTATTTAGCAATCACCCACAAACATACATACATACAAGACTCAAACATGAAGCCCATCTCTAATATATGATGGATTTGGTATAATCTAAAACATAGGCRGTTTTGCATGGACTAAAAGTATAAATTTATCCAAGCTACAACAAAAAGGATTGGGTATGAGCTAAAGTGGCATAATTGTGGTAATAACAAAGTTAGGCAAAGTAGTGCACTATCAAGAAGCCAATTTTCACAATGCCACATTTTTAGTTTTAGTAGTTTCCAATTATAATGAAAACCCAAAATGATGAATCTCCCTTGGTAATTCAAGGACATATTCTTCCTCTAGGGTTGCACCTAGTGGTAAAAGACCATTTGAAAATTGTGGAGTCTTATCCTAAATATGCACACAAAGAATGCTCTCTTGAACACGCATTTTAAATGTTTGGAACACCTTCCTATTGTTTCTTTAGTAGAATGACTAGAATCATTTGCATCAAGGTGTGAAGAATGACTAATATTTGTTTTACATTTTTTATTACTTTCACTACTTTGTAACAATTTGGACATCAAAGTATCAATTCTTGTGAAATTCTCCATTGTCTTGTGTTGTGCACAGCTTTTGGAGAATTTTTTCTTAGCCCTAAATTTTTTAGAATACAATACTTCTAGYGTTATGTACTAATTTTTCATGTTTTATTTCACTTTTTGAAATCTTTCTCTATAAGCTTAAGTACTCCTCATACTAGGGTACCTCCCAAATGCAACAAAACCAGCAGGTGTTAGTTGTTGTTCTTGTGTTTTTCAATACAACCACTGGCATGTTGTTTCCAAAAAGTGAAAATCAAAATGAATTTTTCTTTGGCGCAAGCAGTAGCCATTCCCTATGACGCCAAAATTTGATGACCAAGGATCATGAAATGGCAGCAATGCAGTGTCTGAGCTATTTATCAATGACTTTCTTGTTATTAATCTTCAACAAATGGTGTCTTTTCAGGAGGTGCCAAGACTGTGCATGTTTGAAAATGACGCATATAAATTGCCTTCTAACATCTCCAGATTCAGCCTGAGAAATGCTGATATTCATCTTCCACTTTGAAATGACGATTAACCCTTGAATGCCTCAGCGGACATTTTGCGTCTCATGAATGATAGGGACAAACCGTGTAGGATAGAATTGCGACTTTTCATCCTCGGTATTAGGAGTGGAAAGGGAAGATCTTTTCAAGTACTTTGACTTCCAATGAGTATATTTGGCTTTCCAAAATAGATGATGTCACACGGTTTAAAAAATGCATGATTTCCACGGCCATCGCTCCGTCCTTTAAGGGTTAAATAAGGTACTCAGCCTATAACAGGCACAACTCTCGGTTTAAAAAATGCATGATTTCCACGGCCACCGCTCCGTCCTTTAAGGGTTAAATAAGGTACTCAGCCTATAACAGGCACAACTCTCGGTTTAAAAAATGCATGATTTCCACGGCCACTGCTCCGTCAAAGAAACCCCAAATCCTCATGAAACTGAGTGTCAATGGAGTACACGATACTATTTGATCCTTYGCCATGGAAGCTCTAAGATRAGTTTGTAGAGTGTCWTGACATCAATACATTTGCAACTGAAGTACAAAATGAAAAATAAAAYGTCTTSCATTGACTTSTGTCAAGGTGTTTMGATCACTGATTTGAAGACCGAGGGGAAAACGGCCACTACTTTCTTGTAGTGACTTCTGGATTAATTCAGCATCAGAATTCCCAAAATTGTCAAAAAGCAAAGTTGGGATTCTATATTTACACATTGTCACAGCCGCTCTACCTTTTGCAAAAAACCGGACGACCCAGTTGCAATTTTACAATGCTACAAATGTTGTTCGGGCCCTCCAATGAAGGTCCCTCGATTCTCCGTGACAAAAACAACARKTAGCTGGATGGGAACTCACACAGCCAGCTTCACCCGAACACACGCTCTCCTACTTAAGGTTATGATAGATCACGTTGAGGCATAGTTTGAAGAATTTCCCGCAATAGAATAGACTCTTCACTCACAGTGGTCTTAGAACCAGCGTTATTTTCTTCCGGAAAGTAAACCACTTTGATTAGCCTCTGTTAGTCGGTACCCAGATGTTGTTGCTCTTCCTTGAAAATTGAACTCTTCTCTCGTGTGAAATTCAGCCTACATAACATTCTATAGCCTACTTCACATCACCCTCAAAAGTCGGGCAAATGCTGAGTGAAACCCTCTCTTGTGTCACAGGTTTACGTATCAACCCCAGGAACCTTGATTGATTCGCATTCAACCACGTTTTAATCATGGCATCACCTAAAAGATTTTTCAGGAAACATTCCACCATTCAAGGCTCGTAAAATTGCGACCCATAGTTGGCAATCACGCGTTGCAAGGCGCTGTGCAGGTCATGGTTGAGAAGCTCTGTATCCAGCGATGTCTGCAATCGGAAGAAAGAACAATCAATTCAAACCCAAGAGATTAATCTAAAATAAATCTGGTGTTAACACTAACTTAGACCAGCATAAACGCAAMCTTATCTGCAGTAATTCTCCTAACTGTGCCACATGGACGCAGATGACAAGTGCAGAGAGTAACAAAGTTTTTCAAGCTAGCTACTCATCAAAGCTGCGCTAGCAAAGGAACGAATCTTCCGAAGAGGACATGTACATGGAGACATACTCAATTGAAGCAAGTGAMCTTACGTTACAATATTCCGRTMCTTTCCTCACAGAATTTCATCATCAACTCCAAACAATGGTAGTACCTACTTGAATCGATCAGCACAATTAAAAGTCAAGCAGGACAACTGGAGTGTTCATTATGATTTTCAGAAAGTAATTTATTAAGTAACCCGGGCCAGTCCAAAATCTGAAGCGAATGATGTGCTAACCCATTGCAGTACCACTAAACGTCTCTATGGCTTGTACTCAGGCATTCGGTACMCAAACATTACGGCCACGCATGATATTTCAAGTGGTAGTACGAAAGATTCCACACGGACTAATCTATTCATCGCAGAAGTACTTGGGTCCGGTCCTTCGAAACTTATATTTATCTTAGAAATAGTGTTTGAACGTGTGGACGTACACTCTATCCTCTTCTTGCGGACCTCTAAATGACAATGATCTAAAATATTCTGCGCACAGCATCTTAATCGTTCTAACGGCGAAGTTTACAGAGATTCACACTCTTCGGGCAAGACGTCCTTCTGGCACTACCGAATTATTCCTGTCCTAATTTTCAGCAGTTAAATGTCACAATTTTGGCACGCCAATTCGAAGAAATGGACCGTTCGTTTGCCACTGACACCGTCACTAATTATAGCACACATTCAAACTGCAGTTCTTTGACAATGAAAAAATAGGAGACTCTAGCTAGGTGACCGGTGAGAGAGAAATGTTGCGTGTAACGTTTGTATTCTGTATAGATCTAAAGAAGCGAGTTTACGCTGCATTCGCGTTGCAATTGCTAACAAGGATCTATCATTCAATTACAAAAATTTACTTGTGGAGATGGCAGAGAAGTCCCCACCTGGCAATGCAAGCAATGGAAAATGGAGGCGTTGCTGGTGGAGATGGTGGCGTTGATGATGTCGAGGTCGTACTTGTGAATGGCGAGTAGTAGCTCCTGGAACAAGCCGCGCCGCCCGCGCGGGCTGCTGGTGGTGATGAACACGTTGCGTCCGCACACGTGAATGCCCACATTGGTGCCCAGGAATGACTGCAGGCACGACTCCTTGCCCGGCGGCGGAAGTGCCGTGACGGCCGTCATGGACATCGGGTCGCTGGAATGGTCCACCAGCGTCAGCCCGTTGGCCACCAACACCTTCGGCAGGGGCGCGCTGCTATTGCTGCTGCTGCTGCTGAAGCCGCCGGTGCGGGTGGCAAGCATCACTTGCTGCTTCGTCGTCATCACCTCCAGCTTCACTTGCAGAGACTGGATGTACTTGATGATCTCCCCCACCACCGTCGACTTATCCGTCTGYCAACAGTAATCCCATTCAACGACACCATCAGCTCTAAAAACCATAGTTCTGACAGACTTCTAACGGCGTGTTAATCCCGAGCATTCTCGCTTCCTAGCGAATCGTCAAATTCAAACAATWTTTTCTAACTAAGTGATCAAATTCTACCTGAGAGATCATAGCGAAAGATCACAGTGTGTTCAAAAACAGGAAACACTACGCGAAATTAAATGCAGTCACTTCAAAAWATGCAATCGTTGTTCCCTTCGTTTCATGACTGCATCCCGTAATTTCAATTGGACACGGCGARGGGCATATCGAGMCAGGCATCTTGATTTCTTTGTCGTGGCCAATTATGTCAACGTATTCGTAATTAACCTTTGCAATARKRCGCGACCAGACTGTATTGGCATTCGAGCTTCAAACTTTAACTAGATCTTCAAATGCAAGTGTCTGTTGAAAATAAAGTTAGTAAACCTGACTGGAAGAAGAGAAGATTGACGAACCTTGTCGACGGGGTGCGGAAGGAGCGACCGCAGCGTGTTAAAGAGGTAATTCATGCCCTTGCGTCGCTCCCGCTCRGACCAGATGTGATTCTCGCGTTGCGAAACCACTCGCAACTTCGCGTCGCCAGGCTTACCGCCAGCGTTTCCCTTCTTCGAMGTCGGCAGTCTCTTGGGACTACTGCGTCTCACCTCTGAAGGGCTCGTGGGTGCGCTCACCGATTTCCCGGGCCCGCGAACGCGCTTGGTGCTCTTCGCCTTGGTAGCCTTCGTCTTGCCCAGCGCGCCSGTAGAGGACGACGGGCGCGGGGCGGCCGCAGTCGCCTTCCGCTGCCGCGCCACCACGGGCGTGGCGGCGGGCGCGTTCAGGTCTGTCACTACAGTGACGGGGTTGAGCGCGCCGTTCACGCTGGGCTTCAATTCCGGGCCCTGCAGGGTGGTCACAATGTCGCTCGCGCCATTCATGGACGGCGACCGCAAGTCGACACTGACCCCCAATTGCAAGTCCTCGCCGCCGGCGCCCCCCATCGGAAGCTCGGACGGGTGCTGGAAATTGTAAAACGCGGGCGGGGATCCATTGCGAGTGGTCGTCGTCGTTGTCTCCATTCCCGCACCAGGAAACCAGCTCTCGGGATCCTGGAAACTCATCGAACCAAAGCTGGACGACGGGTTGCAAGAGAAAGCGACCGCTGGCTCGTATCGACAGTGCGCTTGGGGTGTACAAGGCATCGCATACGAAAATGGCGAGTGCATCGGCACGCTCGCTAACTCCCCATGACGATACTGAGACGGCATGATCGACCGATTACCCAATTCAACAAACTCTAATTCCCACCCCGAAACTCAAAACCACTCAAATCCACTCAAAATACAACATAACATCAACCAAAAAGCACACCTCACGACGCCAACGTCACTACTGCTTCAACTCCACGCCGATCATCACTGTTTGAATCGAACAGCAAGCTTTGACCCGACACTCCAACAGCCAAAAAGCCTCCAAACAACARAAACYCAACCRAAATCCTCCTCRCYTGGRAAATCAGYCCGCCTACTCAAGCTAGCCGGCTACGACGCGTGAACTTGAAGCTACTAATCAGACCACCTCCAATGTGAGCCCAAATGWGAGCCTGACTGTGAGTTGTTCGAATCATTCGAGAGTGGAGGCGCGGGTGGTCTATATAGCGTCTCGAGGCGCAATTACAGCAGCTCGCCGGGAGGCCCACCGGTGATGTGGAACCCAAGCTAGCTACTGCAGCTAGGAATAGAGATACATTCAGTTGGAGAAAACGACGAATTCAGTGGAGGAGATGAAGTACTGTAAGTTACACACTAAAGTTCTGAGTGTGAGTGCTTACTTGGACTGCCATTTGGCCTTATCACAGTCTACTCCAGCTCCTGGCTGGCTGGTCTGGTGACTCTGGTCTGGCGGGGGCGAATCGTTGCCGTATCCGCCGCGGTGCGATGGAGCTGATTAGCCCAGTCAGGCTCCAGTCATTCGGCAGGGCGCCAGGCGCGCGAATCAGCAAGCAAACCTGCGGCGTCCCGACCAGCTCCTGGTATTCAGGCCTAGAACTGGACGCCTTGGCTTGAGTAGACTGGAAATTCTTATGTACAATTGGGCTTGAGTTACTTTACCCCACCTAACTTATTCCATTCTTTCAACTAGAGTGAGCGGTGTCCCTGCCTTTCGCCTCTAGGTCCGTACTCCAGGACTTCTTCCTCCTCTCCTCGGCTACTGCACTGATGTGTCTTAATGATACTGTACCGCATGTGACACTACTTTACCAAAGTCACAGTATTTTCAATTAGCGCAGGTTGAAACTAAATATGGCTACACTGTATCAATTTCCACCAAGCTAAAATCTTGCTTGTACGGAGACAAATTTTGTAAGTGACCGCTGCGGTAATTGACCCCTCTCGGTATTGCCAAATCAGTGTAGCTTTTCACATATTGCATTCTGTACAGTACAGTACACATGAATGTGGCTAAATTTAGCAGAATTTCTACCCAAAGAAATTAAGAATTGCTACAACTAATCGCATGTGGGGATCATTGCAAGTAACACTCTATCATGGGTTGAGAATTCATCTTCACTGGAGACAATCCGTTCATTTACGGACTCGCAAAGAGTGATTTGTGATTCGTGAGAAATGTTCGTTTTTGCTTTCGCCTTTAGTTTCGCGGCATTATTGCACTTGTGAAGTAGCATCAATTGTGATCCATACGTGAGAAGAATTTCTGAACTCACTGTAGTTCACCAACACCCCCACCCCCGCTGGCTTCTGTCCACATCAGAAGGCCGGTACTTCGGCGAGCTTTTTTACATGATTCTCGAATCATTGGCAAAGCATCAAGAGCATCATAAATTATAGAGGATTTTGTGAACTTGTGAAGTGGAGAATAAGAAGCATGAAATCTGGGGAGAATATCATAACTTCATTATTCTCTCCTTCCACGTGCGTGCCTACGATGGGTGCGTCATGAAAATTCCTAGGTGGTTAAAAAAATAATTCCATGTCATGCTAGTCGTACCAGATATCATGACTGCTCTCACTCAGGGAAAAATAAAAATAAAAACATCCTTGCGGGCCATGATATGATCAACTTGGATAAGGATTCCAAAATCCCAAATCTAAATGTAATGCTTGGAGTGTGCCACATGCAAATTCAATGACTATGGAAACAATGACCTTATTAGAGTGCAACTAAGTTATAGGCCATATGACTTCACAATTGGAAACTGAAGGAGTGACACTTTGCTTATCATCTCCATTCCTCAAAATTTTATAATTCAGTACTTGGTTCATTCAAGGACGTTCTTTCTCTTTGAAACGAAAAAAGGAGAATTCACACTACATTTTTTAGGACAAAAGAGGGAAGGGTGTGGAGCATATGTTATGAGAATATGTAGATATATCAAAGACAATCCAACTATCTTAGGTGTAGAATAATGCTTTGTTTGGTAAAGTTAGATCTTTTAAGAAATTAATACAATTATATTGATCATGAAAATAGTTTTACACACATTTTGCAAGGAAGTGTGTCTAATCACAATGATAAAAAAGATGAATATTGACAACAATGATACATTTCATGGAAGAGGTTATTGACTAAAAGAAATTTTTGTCCATGGCTTATTCTAAGGTGAAGAACCTCTCCCTTGGAAAATAATTTGCCTCAACAATAGGGAAAATAATAAGTCCAACTTGTTTGGATGATTGTTCCCAAGAGTTACACTACAAAAAAATGGGGGTATAAATGACTTGTCCACAATGACTGCACCGACAACAAAGACTACAAAATAGTGTTAGAGGTCAAAAGGTACTATGTTTGTCTTATGTCCTTGGCAAAAAAAAGGGATTTAAGTGGGTTTTTTTTGTGAGGTCCCATCTATTAAGGTGAACTACCCCATTATGGACCAAGTAGGAGTAAGCCCATTGTAGCAATATTGTAATGTTGGTGTACATTTCAAAACTTTGAATGTAAACCACAGTAACAATTTTGCCCGCAATCAGCTTTCTCCCATTTGACCAGTGGTGGGGGATTTTTTACCTTAGATCAAGTACGCAACGTTACATCCGGTGTCATGACTCTTGTCGCAAAATCCGTTATAATTGACACATGTTATGGACAACTTTATACTGATAACATAGCCATTTGGAGTTGGGCAAACATGAAAGCGAACCACGAAAGCAAAAACATTGGTTGCTGCAACAAACATGTCTGAGCCTGCAAATCCGAGATACCCAACCGAACATTCAACTGCCGTGTCCTCGGACCGTTTTGCGCCCATTGTGACTTTGCGAGCAAACCGAGGGCAAATTTGTCCATGTACGCGGTTCAGTACGCTTATTGGGAATGTACTAACTTAGAGATCATCATGCAGAACTAATGTCTGTGTCTGCGGTACCCRAGGACAGACACAGGCTCCCCAGCTCCAAATTCCACCAATCAAGCAATCACACATGAATACTAAGTTGTAAGCTTGGGCACAAATCCAAATCATCTACTCCAAAAATTCCGTTTCATTTGTTTAACCCTTGAAGGGCATGAAATCMAAGTCCTTTGCGACCATATTGCATATTATGAATTTAGTGGTATTTGGTCATAAAAACATTGATCAAATACTCCCTCCATCTTGAAATAAATCCATGGTTTCTAAATATACTTGTCTTAAACTAAATTCACAATTGGCTCTCCACAACTTGATGGACAACAATTGAAGCTATTTTGAGTTCCCTAGAGCAAAAGACACTATAGATGCCACAATCCAAAGACTATATTAAGAGCTCTTGGAAAAGGCAATCAAAATGCACCTTCTAACCAACCAAAGGCAAAGAATTAAACCCAAAACTATACAGAACTTGCTTGTTTTCATTATGAGCTACTTCTCTTTTGACTTTCATTTTTTCACACCTAGTGGGGTTTAGTAGAAGCTACAATATCTCTGCAATCGCTTGAAAATAAGAACAATCCACGCATTAATCTAGCCATTTCTAGAAAACCCCAAATTCATTTTGAGACGGAGGGAGTACTTTTCAGTACAAAGTTAATTAATGAGCATGATGGTACGTAAGTAACAATGTATCACAACTCATATATCAAACCACAATTGAAGGCTCAACAGTAAACATGGGTCATAGAGGAGGACCCCAAGGCCCTTTTGAGCGTTAAATTTTTTACAAAACAATCCATAACTTCCGTCCATTGCACAGCCTTCGTCTCCCTGCACTCCACATTAATCATAAGTTAGTGGCAGTTACTGTCTTACTGATCCAGGGATGGACGGTATGTTTAGAGAGGTACCAGTTCTGTACTGTATAGCAAGTTCAAATGATTCTCGGAAAGTACCTGCAGATGTTACAAATATGAAGTTCGACAACAATGGTTCAACTCCCGACCGTTCCAGGATTTATTAGGCAATATTCCAGGATTTGACAATTGATTTTCTTTTTCATAAAAATGGCGTTTGCCTCTGTAAGGTAAAACATCCCATTGCGGTCGGATGACCCATAACGTAATGTGCTCATGAACTGACCCTTTAAGGGTTGTTTGGCCTTTTTGATGAGTTTCAAGTGCTCAAAAATATTTTACTTTATTTTTAACTTGAAGGCAAATTGATGCAGAATCTACCACAAGTAATCTCATATGTTTTGGAGCATTTCTGAATTACTCATGAATTTTCAAAGAACTTTGTCGTAGGGTCCTATTTCTGATTTGTAGCCCTTACTAAACCCACATGCACGGTCTGAAAATAGATATGGCTTTACCAAAAAACAAAGCATTGCCGCATGCAAAAAGTAACAGAGAAGGTTTCAAAATGCAACCCTCTGTAAAACTTAGATGGATGTTTGACTTAATCATAATTTCAGATTTTTTTTAGTATGTGTAAGAAGGTAGTTGGGCCTGCAAATCTCATTTTGAATTTTTTTTTAAGAATACCTATCCACTTAGTTAGAAATGAACACACCTTGACTCTTAAACCAACCATTATAAAAGTATGAACCATACATTAAAGAAGTATGAACCATACATTAAAGAAGTATAAACCAAAATTATTTACACTCTTACATAATCAATAGATGATTTTTTCACCATCACTTGTCCGTTTTAGAGCCTCCTATAGGACGGTTTGAAGAACATGGTCGCTTTTAGAGCACACTCCTATAGTGGACACCTAATGAATCCATGATTGTTTTTAAACCATAATCAATGTCCTCCCTAACCCCCATGGAGTGATCAATGACCTCATTAGGAGCACCCTACTTTTTGAGTGTAAATCATTGTAGGAAGTGACTTTCCAGGGCCTTCCACATTAAAAATTATTGCGACCACTTTAGGTGATTAATTAAGATGAGCATATTGGATATAGTATTTGTTGGTTATGAGGTAGCCTACATATTCTTTTGGGCATATCACTCCAAGAATTCATAACTAATTCATAATTTGTTTGAAAAATATAATTTCAATTGCTCTCACTATTTTTCACACTTATCTTTATGTGGAAAGAAATTTGGAAAATTTGAGCTATGGCATGAGGGTAGACTCCAAATTTTGACCACAATGTGTTGTTTTACCTTATACACTCTTGGCTTGGCAGGTTTTTTCTGAAGAGGGCCAACTTACACTAAGGGTCTCTTCACACTATGGCCGTCCAAGTGAAGAGGGTGTGGGATTGACAAACTTTGGTGAGAGTTCAAGGAAACAAGCAATAAATAACTCTAATTGAGAGGCCGTTGAATTCCGTCGTCTGCCAACCAAATGGGCAACGGACTTTGGATTGTGCTGCCTTGTGTGAAGGGTCAAGAGGCCAAAGTCTTCGGTTTCTCAAATCTCATTGGACTCTTGACCTTGTGCCGTAGTGTGAAGTGGCCCTAATTAAACACTGTAATTGATAAGGGTAAGTGCTAGGATAATAGTAAAGGAGGTTATGGGGCATTAGGATTTTGTAATGGCCACGACAAAAATTCTCTCCAACGCAGCGTTCTACGATTGGCTACAAGCAAGCACATTATCACTCATAATTTCTCTTTCATGACATTTTCCAACCTTGGATTTTGTAATCAGGCCACCAGGGAAGATTGGTAAGGTAGCAAGTAATTTTTTTTTTTTTTTTTTTTTTTTTTTTCTGTATTAGCACTGCGGGGGTGCCGAAAATGAAGTCTTAACAGCCCTTTGCAAGGCTAAAATTTTCCTAATGACATGAAAATATTTAAATCATTTTATTTTAATGAATGAGATGAAAGTTTTGAGAAATGAGATGAAAGTTTTGTTTGTAGACAATTCATGGATTCTCTATTCTAAACAAACTTTGAAGTCCTTTATTTAACTCAATTTTCATTATTTAGGGGAACAAAATATTGCTTATTAAATAATTAATATTAATTAATATTAATATTTGATAATTAATAATTAATATAATTAATATTGCTTATTAAATAATTAAAACCATTGGAATTGGCATTTTTCAATCCCATAACTAAATTTTTAACAATTTAGTTTGTTGAACTATTTTCTATTTCTTTCTACTTACTATTTTTTTGTGTATGTTCTACAATTTCAAATGATTTAAAAAGTTTCAAGCATGTAGCAAACTTCCCTTGATGAATGAACCCAAAGAAGTGCCATTCGCGTGTACACTTTTTCATACAGCTGTGAACTTATAGAGTACATTTGCCTTTTTTTTAGGAGGGCCAAAAACAAGATTTTTGTCAATTCAAACGCTAACATCTTGCAATCCATATGGTGGAACTTTTTGGAACTTTTTTCAAATCTTCCCAAACCAACTTACCACAAGATCCTGCGGTTACATTTGTCCTATAGAAAAACCCTAAATTTGGTAGTAGTACTAGAAATGGTAGTTTTGGAGCGTATTTGATGAAAAGTGACATAGTCAAAGAACTTTAGGGATTAAAAGAATTTTTTTGGTAACATTAAGAGAGTAGCAAAGAAAAAAAAATGTGCGAAAGTTACAAAAATTCAACCTATGAACGATTTTAGAAAATAATATTTTTGATCCTTATAGGTTATTCAAAACAAAATGAAACAAAAACTTTTAAACAAACATCACTATTAATAATAATATAAAGAAATTATTGAATTTAAAAAATAATTTTTAGATCGTGACATTGAAATGGAAATCAAAAGAATATTACAACTTTAGAAATAATTGTTGGAATGGCATGAAGCAAAGTCTTATTGGCTAAATATGCTTAAGGGATGAATTGAAACTACAACATGATTATGGAGTCATGATACCATGGGACAATAGCCGTGAAACAAAGTGAGACAATTAAATGCAACCACAATTATTGCTTCATGTAATTTGTGTGTTCCTTCACCCACATTATCCGCAATTGCAATATTTCAATAAAATACTCTCTACACTACAATTGACACCCGATTGAAAGGTTGGGGATCATTTTTCTTTTTGGATTTGGAGATTTCAGAGTTCAGACCAGGGAAATTATTACCTCGATATTGGAGATCCCAAAGCATAAAAATTTCTATCAATTGGGAATCAATTTTTTATTAAAGATTTCTAGCTATTCATTTGTATTTGTATTTAAAAAATTAATACAATTTTTATTCTAAAATATTGTCTAGCAGTTTGTAAAAATGAGTTTTGCAACCATGAAGTGTTGATTTCTAATTATATAATGAAACAAGAAAAAAAATACACACGGGTGATTGCAAGAAACACTTGTATTATTTTGTGTGACATGTTGCGTGTGGAAGTTGTTTGGGGCCATAACTTTTTCAAAAATGCTCAAAAGAACAAGAAATTTGTAAGCAAGCTTTTTTATGGTGTGGAAAATAAACATGAATTTTTTTCAAATTTAGTAAAATTACTTAAATAACCAAAATTGAATTTTTATAATATGTCACACTTCGAGTTTTGGTGGTTTCTAGTACTATCGAGTACCTTTTTTGAAAAGTTAGGTCATGAAACTTTGTGGGGTGTTTTATAATATGAAAATACAACTTTCCAGGAGAGGAATTTTTGATTGCCTATTGCAAGTGAGTTCTAGATTGGCCTAAAGTGAGCACCATTTGCAATGAATTTTTGAACAATGAAAAATGATTTTAGTGGATTTGTTTTATGACTAGACATCCACGTAAAGTTGTTTCAAAATGCCTAATTTTTATTTTATATTTGAAAATTTTATCCTATTTTTTACTAATTAAAATATCAAAGTATGTATTTTCTTGAGACTTGGCACTTTTCAAGTTCTCCTACTTAGATAATTTTTCTACATTTTTCCTTCCTAGGGTATCCTTTTCTTAGAGGTATATAAATTAGTCATATTTTAAAATAAAAACTGAAATTAATTTTCTAATTTTAAAGTACTCCCCCAAAAAATAAGCCAAACACAACAAAATCGACAGGTGTTTCTTGCAATTACCTACACCATAATTTTCAACAATGATATAAACCTTCAAAGATTTTCAAAAAATTGCATCAATTGCACTTGATATGAATTGTTTTACATTCTATTTTACAATTCATGGTAGTTTAAACAAATTCCAATTAATTGTGAAATTTTACAACCAATATAAGACAATCACATCTTTAATTTAAAAAAAAAATAAGTATTGCATTTATAGATATTTCCAAAATATAGTTTGAAAAATCGATTATAGGCTCGGCCTTTGTGGAATTGACATGGAAGGTTTAGCAAGTTGTGAACTCAATTGGACTTTGGAGGTGATTTTTTGGTAAAAAGCAATGATTTTTTTTCAGGGAACATTTTGGCAATGTATTCTTGCTTTCACAATG
Source organism: Pleurozium schreberi (assembly GCA_006891605.1). NCBI lineage: Eukaryota > Viridiplantae > Streptophyta > Bryopsida > Hypnales > Hylocomiaceae > Pleurozium > Pleurozium schreberi. Next base: position 13,246 of record VACF01002397.1, on the reverse strand, counting down.
GATGAAATTGTAAAAACTATCACACCTTGAAATCATATCGCTTTAATTTGGATGAATGTACACTATTTTGGATGAAAAAACAAACTTTCATCCATATATTGTCATGTATTGTAGGTTTCATCTATTTTATGGATGTAAATAGCTTCCGAATGAGAGTGAAGATCTCGTTTGAAACTACCCATTAGAAAAAATCGGAAGCCTACATGAGGCCGTTGAAACTGTTTTTTCAGCAGGCTGGATGTGCTAATACAAAAAATAAAATAAAATAAAAATAAAAATAAAAAATAGTTTTTAAATTTAATTTTAGAAATAAAGGTTTTTGAAAAAAGGGTTAAGATGACGTGTCGCTAACATGGCACAAGTAGTGCCACATCAAATTCCATTTAAAAAAATAAAAATAAAAATTCTCTGATTGCACCGCGGGGTGTTCAGATTTGCAGCCTCCTGCAGGCCTCAGATTTTTTCTAATGCCTACAATAAATGAATAAAAAACTCCTTTCACTAGAAAAAAACCTTTGTGCTTTTTGGGACAAGCCCGGATTTTCTTGGAATGGATTTTTTTTACATCTATGTTGACATCTAGTTGTTTTTGCGTTTTTCATGATGTTTGTTGAGTAATTTTATTTGAAACTCTTCAATATTTATTAGATATACAATGTTTTTTGGTTGTTGAACATAACATGTCATTAGACTACTTTGCATTAAAGACAAAGTAAAAAGGCGGTTTGTTTGCATTCTTTTTCAATCTCAATCATTATTCTCTAAAAATGAATGAAACAACCACAAAACAACCTCACGGTTCAAAACAAAAATTAGATAGGTTGAAATAAATTTGAAACACCAACAATACAATAGGATTGCAAGGTATTTGGAACATGAAAAAGATTCCAACACAATTTATAATGCATGATGTGGACAACTTAAAAATAAGTTATGAATATTYTTAGTATTAGTGATAGATGTATCATATTGAAATTGATTCAAATTTCTATTTTTAAACCTAGTTTATCCTCAAAATTAATCTCTTTATTCTAGATATTAAATGTAGATGAGACGGATTTTGGTTAGTGACAATTTTTGAATGCATATCAAGTACAAGTACAATCAGAAATTTTTGTGCTAGTGCAAAATTGGTGAAATATTGCAATAGAATTGCAACTAAAGTTGATTTTGGACCTTCAGGTAGCAGAGACTCTTTCCAAAGCCAATAAACCTTCTYTTCTAATGTCCAATGCAACACTCTTGCAATCTACATGATTAAACTTTCGAAAGCTACTTTTTCCTCACATTCTTATAGTGCCTAYTACAAAATTTCATTTTTCATTATAACTCAAGTTCTTTTACCAAAAGTGCTCCAAAAATGGCATTTTTGGTTCAAGTACTAAGTTCTGGACAAAAATTTGTTTGGCAAGATGTAACCACATGACATTGTAATATGCTGAATAGAAGATATATACGTGGATTCCAAAATATGAGCTTTCAAATTCACAAAAATCCTTTTTTTGGCCTTGCGGAAAACCACGCAGACGCACTTTACAAGCTCAAATTTGTATGGGAAAATGTCCAAAATTGTGATGCTTCTTTGGATTCATTCTTCCAAGCAAGTTGGCTACATGCTTGAAAAATTTCAAATCATTTTAGAACATACAAGAAAAAAATAGTATGTAGAAAAAAATAGAAAATGGTTCAAAATACTAAATTGTTAAAGAATTTAGTTATGGGATTGAAATATGCCAAATCCAATGGTTGTAATGTTGTCATAAATAGTCGACATCCTATTATTTTATTTTATTTTCAAAAACTAAAAGTTGAGTTAAATAAAGAACTTCAACATTTGTTTCATAGTAGAGAATCTATAAGTGTCTGCAAACAAAAACTCCTCATAACTTTTGACTCACTGGGATGGGTCGAAGCTCCCCCATGTATATATAAATCTAGAAATCCAGTTTCCAATTTTTCTTTTTAGAAAAAGTGATTTTTTTCGATTTGCTTGAATTGCCCATTTTCAAAAAAAGTATGCAATAACATATTAGGCATTACAAAAAGATGAGCTCTCAAAAGGGTTGCGAGTTCAAAAAGGCCACGGTGATATTATGGAATTAAAAAAAAAAAATTGAAATCCAATGTGGCACTACTATTAACACATCATATTTTCAATAAAAAGTTATTTTTTACTTTTTTTTTGCATAGAAAAAAAAAAAAAAAATCTGTAATGTCACAGGGCCTTGTGGCCAATTCGTTGTAACAGCCCTTTGAAGGCCTCATATTTTTTGTAATGCATTAGGAGAATTATGAGGTCTCCAAGAGGCTGTGAGTTCTAAAAGGCTGCGGTGCTATTATGGGAAAAAAATTTGGAATCCTGCGTGGCTCTACTAGTGTCGTGTCAGATTCTCAATAAAAAAATTAAAAAAATAATTTTTTTTAAATTTTTTCTATGAAAAATAAATAAAAAATAAAAATAATCTTTTTTGTAATGTCAGAGGGCCTTGCGGTGATTCGTTCTAACAACCTTTTGGAGGGCTCATACTTCTCCTAATGCATGCCAATGGTTGAAATGTTGTAATATACAATCTACATCCTATAATATTTTTTCACAAAAACGTTGAGAATTGAGTTAAGTAAAGGACTTCAAAGTTTGTTTTAGAGTAGAAAATTCATAACTTTCCGCAAACTAAAGCTCCTCATAACTTTCATTTCATTAAAAAAAATGGAATGATTGCAAACTTTCCATATATATATAAATCTAGAAGTGTGAATATGTCCAACCTGGTCCATGAAAACACTGTTGTAAGTTATAAAAAGGGGGTCCAAGTCAACAACTAATCTTTTGGGAATCCCGGAGCACCTGATGAGGATTGTACTACCAAGCCCCCCATTCCAGGGCCCACCTTGAACATGACCAGGTCATGTTTGCCTACAGTAGTTTTCCACCCTTTAATCCCGGGGTGGGAATCAGCAGAAGCAAATGCAAAATCTCGATGGGGGACCCAGCGGGGGCCGGGCCAGGTTGGGGGGGTATGATGATCGATCCAAGGCGGAGCATTTTTGGCTCTCATCCGCCATGATGACTGAAGGCAAGAAATTTCACTCAGGGGTGGGGGGTGCTTGTCATGGTATATTATTACGTTAATTGATTGGGTCCCTTCCCTTCCCTTCCTTCCGTTCCGCCCTCCTACAGTGATTTTGGAGATTTGATTTGCTAGGCTGCTAATTTGGGAGACCGTTGTCCTGTTGCCCCACCCGTTTTGGCCCCGATTTGGCCCCGTTTTGGCCCCGTTTTGGCCCCGTTTTGGGTTTGCGTCCGCCATGGTCATGGTGAGGTGGAGTGTGGTTTCCTCCAAACTGACAAAATGATCAATTTCCACCTCTGGTGAATTATTATTTGAGATCCTGTCAATTTTCGACCACCACACACACAACAGGCTGATTCTCACCAGTTTTTTTTTTTTTTTTTTTTTCATTTTTTACAAAGTGCCACAGTGGCAATATTATATGTTACAGTGGTGCTCTAAATTACAACATTCATCCACATATTGGATGTATAGTATGGTTTTCATCCAAAATCTGGCGATTTCTTCTATGATTTTTATAAAATTCAAAGGTGTTTGGCAATTCCATCCAAGTTTTTTGCCATTTTTTTAGGATTTTTTAGCCAAATTATTTTTTCTAGTGCAATCTGGCACCAAAAAGCCAAAAAAAAAAGCCCTGATTCTCACCCACCATTGAAACAATACCAATGATACTGAGTATTTATGTATAAGGCAATTTCCAAGGAGGAGGTCATTTTGCAATGTAAAGGGTCAACAAGSAGGGCCTGACAAGGAGGTGCTTTAAATTGTGAAATGCCTGTCGACGAGGGACATTGCCTGACGTAAATCACGAACAGGAGAATCGAAGTTGGATGAAACACTTGGGATGAAAAAACAAAGTTAATTGGATGAAGAATTTGTAATGCTCGAAATCTCGATTGCACAGCAAAATTCTCCCAAGAAATGAACAACGATTTTTTGGGAGTGGTTTACGTATTACATCACCTGTGGACTAAAGGCGTAGAAGGCCTTGTGTTGATAGAAGCTACATGTGAGGAAGTTTGAGTAGGATGCTGACTACTTTRACCATTGTAGAGAAACAATTACAAAGTGCTTTTGGACCCTATTAAATTTGCCATGACATTTATGATCTAGGTACCTCCATAATGTTTGGGGTAACTTTTGCTCCCTCCAAGAGCACCCCACCCTTCTAGTGTTGGAGACTTGGAGTTTTATTGCCAATCAATGAATCTTTGTAGACTAAACTAAATTCACTCCCAAGGATCCAAGGAGAGGTTATTCCAATCTCRAAGGGAGGATGKTTCAAGCTAATCAACAATGTTRTGTTCAACGTAGACTTTGCAATTAGGTATAATATTGCTTGCTTTGGAACATTGTTTTGATAGTACTTGTAAGATTCAGAGCATTGCGAATCTTTGTAGCTATGGTCACTGTTATAATGGTATTGACTAAGGTAGGAGGTTCTAAAATGGAGCAGGTTCTCAAACCAATCAGGCTCTCAAGGTACATTTTGCACTCTCCAATGTACAAGCGGTCTACATTTGAGGAGGTGGTCGGTTTTAGAGCCCATTGAAATGCACTTTTCTGCAACTTCAAAAATTCATAACTAATTCCACAAAGCTCCAAAAAATATGAAACGACTTGGGTTAGATGCCAATTCCACTTGTCTCTCAAGGAAAATTTACTGAAAACTATTTGAAGAAGTTTTACCTTGCCAAAATTCAGTTTTAGTTCTTATATGGGCGCTTTATGGACCTCCTACCTTAAGTGATAGTGCATGGGAGTGAAAGGCACTACACCACCACCCCAAACAAAGGGGAGCCAAAGACTAGTTTTGTTTTGTCTATGAAAGTAGAGAAGAGCTTACAAGTTGTGTTGGAACTCATTTTGTTTGTTGGCCACCATACAATTACCTTTGTGGTGTCTCAATGATGGATGCATTGGAGATACTSTAATTAGAAATTGAGAACATGCAGTGGGGTCAAAGTTAGTAGAAACATAATTGTTTGATTCTTCTAATTTAATTATGATTATTGTTGTAAATACAATTTTTTTCTAATGTAGAACAACAAATTCAATTCATCATTGTGTGCAAAGCCCATKGCATATAGTGTGTTATTTGGGAGCATTTGTAACATTCTTGAAACTCTTGGGGAGCAACTTTTAATAAARAATAGTGTATAGAGTTATGTAGAGCTTTTGGTAGAGCTATTAGATTGATAGAGAAAATAGCACARAAGGGTAGAAGGATTCAAAAGCTCAAAGAGAGTGGAAAAGAACTTAGAATGGAAGAGGAGCCAAAAGAATATATAGATGGGTAAAACAAAATATCCTTTTGTACAATAAAGATTTTTTTAATGTAGTCCAATCTTTGAATAATATTATATTCACACCAACGGAGAATGTTTTAATCTTTGAAGGAAAACAAACCTTGTATATTTCCCTTTGGACTCAACCACTTATCAAAATGAGCTTTATTTATTACTCTAAAGGTTGGAATCTCCATTTGGTGTGAATGCATCTATAAAACGGAAAATTGATTTAACCTTTTTAAAAGTCAATCTGGTAGTTGAATTCACTAAAGATGAATTTTTAACTAAGTTGTGAACACTTTAATTGAGATATAAGGAAATACATCTCTCTGAATTTTATTTTTATTTTGACAATATGTTTCAGAAGGTTGTATGCACTTAAATGGATGAAAAAGRTGAGAATAGGATRAATTTATTATGAGTGAATGAAATCCATTGAATGTAATAAATTAGACATCCCAAGGCTAACTTTTTAAAGATCAATAGGTAGTCCAAATTTAATAAATTCTAAAGATATAATATAAAATAACCACTTCAGATATTCATAGAAATTAGATTTTTAATTGGAAAATTGCAATTCCACTTGGATTTGATTCGTGAAACAAGCGCTCACCTCTTAAAAATATGTGCCCATCCTACTTTTGCTCCCAAGTTATTTCAATTGGAAATCAAGGTGGTAATAGGATTGTCTACCTTATTGCGATTTGAAGTTGCTAGTTAGCTACTATAATAAATATATATATAGATTGCAATGATTGCACCAGCATAATGCACCAATACGAATTTCTGGACACACATACGAGGATTTTGCAAAGACCCAAAACAAAGATGATGATGATGTAATCTCCATCTAGTAGTCAGCTCGAGGTCATGGAATGTTCATGAAAAATGTCTTTGGGAAAGTAAAGGTGATTGAAGCTTTCGGCATAAGATACTGCACTTCAATTCTGCATGACTGGCCTGCTGTGGAAAGCTGCAGTCCAGTGTTTTTTTTTTTCATTTTCCATGAAGTGGCAAAGTGGCGATATTATATGTTCCAATGGTGCTCCAAGTTTCAACATTCATCCACGTACTGGATAGAAAATGTGATACTACTTATCTATAATTCTATTTTCATTCACAATGTGGCGATTTCATCCAAGATTTTTCTTGAACTTTAAGTTTTTTGGCGATTTCATCCAAAATTTTACTAAAAATTTCCTATAGGCTTGGTGCTAGGTCAAAATTTTTGGTGCAATTTTGCACCAAAGCGCCGGAAAAAAAAACACTGCTGCAGTCTGTGCATTCATACAATCAGATATTTTATCCTTAAAGGAAGGACCTATCACCGCGGGAAAAACTTTCTTCACACATGTTTAGCTTTGGAAAAATAGTACAAAGTAAGGTAGGTGAACCCAGTACCAACCGTTGACTTAATACCACCCAAATGTAGGACTCTTCTTGATTTTAGAATGATAATTTATGGTATAAGTACATGCCTTAACTTCATGACAAGTGAAGTTAAGGCATGTATCACTGTCATAGATTCTCACTCTAGAATCAACAAGAGTCTTACATTTGGGTGGTATTGGGTCAATGGTTGGTATTGGGTTTGCCTACCTTAATACCTAATGCTACCCATTCAAAAATTGCGAGAAGGGAAACATGGCATAAAACACTTTGATGTAAAAATCTTTACTATCTTCACATAATTAGAGCTACCTAAAAATATATTTGACTTCCCATGATGATTGACATATGTGTGATCACTTTCAGAATAAGAATGGATGAAAATTAGTACTCACTGAATGAGATTTTTGTCTTCCGAAGGACAATAAACGTCCGCCTCGTCATGCTAGGATTAAGTTAAAAACTTTTATTCAAATTACAAATACATAAAAACAAATATCATAAAAATATCCCTATTTTGAATTAGCTCTTGCCTATGTGTCAATGTCTCTTTGGTATTGGTACTTCTTTACACGTACAATCCCAATTGTTTTTCATCCTGATCCTTTGTTTGTTAGTAAAATTGACTTTTTACAAAGACTTAGTACAATTTTATTTTTCCTTTTTTCTTGGGCCTTGGTAGATAATGTTAACCCATAAAGGACCAAATTGCGTTTTTTTGGCAACATAGCGATTTTGGGTAGCTCACTACAAATGGATTTTTTAATTTTTTTCTTTGAAATTTTCACATTGCACGTGTTCAAGGAGTAGCTTTAAGGTCCAATAGTTTTCATGACTTTTGACTACATGCTTAAAAAGTTATTGCATGATATGTGCTTTTCTTTGATCTCCGGGCAATCCGGGCAAGTCTGAAAAATGACTATTTTTAGAAATAAAAATTCGAAATTGGTTTTCTAGATTTATATATACATGATAAGATTTGAATTACTCCATTTTGATCAACGAGTCAAAAGTTATGAAGAGTTTTTATTTGCGGGCAATCATGGGATCTCTAAAATAAACTTTGAAGTCGTTTATTTAATTCAATTTTTAGTAATTTTGAAAAAAAATATTAACATTGGTGTGGATTGATTATTACAACATTGCAACCATTGGGATTGGCATTTTTCAATTTCATAAATAAATTGTTAACAATTTAGTATTTTCAATCATTCTCTACTTCTCTCTACTTACTATTTTTTTCCTACATGTTGTACTATTCCAAATGAATTGAAAATTTACACGAGTGATGCCAACTTGACCTAAAGAATGAATCCAAAGAGTTACAACCATTTTGGACATTTTTTCATACAAATGTGGCCTTATGGAGTGCAGCTGCCCGGATTTTAGCAGGGATAAAAAAAAAGAATTTTTATTACTTTAAACGCAAATATCTTTCAATCCACGTGGTGGAAAAATCTTAAAATTTTGCAAGATCTTCCCAAATTAGTTTAATACAAGATCCTATGGTTACATGTGTCCAAAAATATTGTTTTTTCTAAAATTTGGTACTTGTAATAGGAATGGCAGTTTTGGAGCGTTTTTGGTGAAAGCCATAGTAAATACCCTTTAGGGATTAAGTAAATAGTCTATGCCTTGGTAGTACACAACATTCTACACTTACTAAAGACATTCCATAGTTGCCATAGAAATCCAATGTCAACGTGCAAATAATCTCACAAGAGAAGCAACTTGTAAGAAATCTTATTTTATTTTTTTAAAATTTGTTYGTTAGATGATGTTATACAATGCCAAAAGGGATGGTTTCCACGGTCACCACTGAGGTGTTCARGGGTTAACTTCCATCAAATCTTATTCCAAGCTGATTTGCCTTCATTCCTATAATCCCTTAACCCCTAAAAGACCAAGGCCTTTTTTCTATGAAAAAACACTCAAAATTGCCATTTCTATAGTAAAGCGTAAAAAAACCGAAAAATATTTTTTTGCATATCTAACCTTAGGATCTTACACCTAATTAGTACGAAGATGTGTGAAAAAAAATTCAGAATTTTTGGACCCACAGATTGCAAGATATCTACTTTGAAAGTGAAAGTGCTGACAGGTTTTGTAACACATTGATGGACTAGATTATTTGACTTTGAACCTTATTAACTTTTTTTTTCTCACTACAAAGTTTTGAGCTTTAAATCTTTATGGTAATAAAATTGTGTTGAGAATCTAGGGGAAAAAAAAGTTCAGAAAAACCTAAATTTTCATTCTTTAAAAAATTGTTAAGTAGAAGTAGGTACAAGATCGAAGAAAAATCCAATTTATTAATATCTCTAAGATGGAATTAAAATGCACTAATCCCAATAGTGGGATTGTTCTAGCATTCAAACTCAACAATGTGGAATTTAATTTTACTTACAATTGTAAAAATTGCATTCAGAAATGAATCCTACAAGTTATTTTTTCAAGAAGATGCTCCAATTGCCCAAAAAACAAGATTGTCCATAACTTTCTCATAACAAATACAAATAGAATGAATCAATGTTTTCCATGTAGACAAAAATATAATCTATGAGAATTTTTCTTTAAAAAAAAGCTCAAATTTGTGAAACTTTCTTTTGCTGCCCCCTCTCCCCCCTTCTCCCATGTGTTGAGTTGTTTTGGGCATAACTTTTGTTCCCGGGCATTGATTGAAAAAAAAAATAATATTCTCATAAAGCTAATTAGTTTTTCTATCTTCGAAAAAGTTTCAAAAAATCAGGACAAAAATTGTGACTATAGGTACATGCTCAAAATCTACCTTGTCCATTGAATGGACAAATGGCCAGTTAGGGGTTAAAACCAAATTTTATTTTTTTGTTGTTTCGAGCAAGTTGAAGAAGCAAAAATAAATATGTACTAGAATTTTAAATTTTTATGAAAGGATAAAGATTTCCATTTGCATTCATTCCTCCAAACACTAATGAAAATCTAATTCTTAATGTAAATTATGGATTTTTTTCATTTAATAATCTATTTTTTTTAGTATGTATCAATGTGCATCAATGTGTTTAGCTTAGGTAAAATAGCCTATTGTGGTCAAAATTTGGAGTCTACCGTCATGCCATTGCTAAAATTTTCAATTTCTTTTCCACATAAAGACAAGTGTGATAAATAGTGAGGGTAATTGAAATTATATTTTTCAGACAAAGTATGAATTAGTTATGAATTTTTGAAGTGATATACGCAAAAGAGTCAATAGGCTACCTCATCACCAACAAAACCTCTATCCGATATGCTCATCTTAATCACCTAAAGCGGTCACAATAATTTTTAATGTGCAAGGCCCTGAAAAGTCACTTCCTACAGTGATTTACACTCAAAAAGTAGGGTGCTCCTAATGAAGTCACTAATCACTCCATGAGGGTCAAGTTAGACATTGATTATGATCTCAGAAACTATCATGGGATCATTGGGTATCCACTATGGGGTCATCTGACCGCAATGCAAGATGTTCTACCTTCTAACCTTAGCTCAAAGTTGTTCAAGGGMTTATGTATAAGGTGCTGAAAAATAATTTTATTTTATCTATAGARTCTAAGATTTTGCTTTTCAAGATTTATTTTTCATCACGATTCTGCATGATGCAATCCTAACGGAATTGCTCAAACTTGCATAAACTTTTTTTAAAATTTTTAAAAATTTTTTTTGCATGTTTACGAGTCCTGCAATTAGTGCTTTTGGTGGCCTTATGGTCAACAAAATAGCTGCATGCATCACAATGAATGCATCTAAACATTCTTGAAAGGAGCTCCTAACACCTTGGGCCCATCTACTAATTTATCAAAGAATCAAATTATGCAAGATGCTCATAACTTCTTTCTTTGACACACATCCATTTACATCTTGAGTTCAAGAATTTGAATGGTATAAACCTCTACCATTGGTAACTTCAATATGCACCCTTAACAGTAGCTCCCAATTGATTTAAAACAGCCATAAGTTTTTACTCTTAATGAATATTTTTACCAACTATAGGTACAAAGTATTCCCAACTATAGTGCTATTAGGATCCACCTACTCCGTAAAAATATTCATGAAGAATAAAAACTTATAGCATTTCTAAAATAGTTAGTATGGATAACACTATTTACCATCATTAGTGTAGTGGTAGGCAAAGCAAATGTTTTCAGAGGTGCATTGAGTGAAATGATGGAAATTGCAAAAGCTTTGGTAATTTTATCTCTTAGAATGAAATTACTATGAATTTTGAAAGGCCAAAGTTGGGCTCGACCCATGATCAACATCTAGAGTCATCGAATTCCAATCATTCAAGAACTACTCTCCCACTCATTGCTTCCTACTTTCTTGCTCACTTCTATGTGATGAACTCATTGGTCCAAACCTTGAAAAAAATAAAAAAACACGCATTCCAATGAGAAAATGAAAATATGTTCCACCGTTGGTCAAAAATACAACACCACCTATTGATTGGTGATGGGGCGCCGGTTAGTAATGGGTCCCTCTACCATATTCTCTTGAAACTCAATCCCAACACTACTGTAGTGTGTCGATAAATGAGTGGCCTTTATAATGTTCATCCTTTATTCTACTTGAGGAGATTCTAATAGTGATGAGATTCTATTTGTGGGTCATAATTGGTGAGAAAAACTGAGGGACAAGGAACTTGAGGGCCCTTTAAAATTAGATGGAAAATTTGAGCATGCCAAGTTTGGCAAGTGAGGGTGTTCATCTTTATAGGACACCTCTAGTGGCTTAGCTATTACACCTTGCATGCCTAATTGCCCAAGATGTAAGGTAGATTGCTTTTAAAGCGTCCATTTAAGAGCTGATTGCGTTTTCAAGGAAGAAAAATTCCTTGAAACAATTTTCAGTAAATTTTCACAGGAAGAAAAAAGGAATTGAGATCTAACACAAGTGGTTTCACATTTTTTGGACCTTTAGGGAATTACCGAATTAGTTACAAATTTTTGAAGTTGTAATGCAGTGGTCACTAAAAGCGACCACCTCCTAAAATGTACATTGCTAGTACATTGAAGAAAGCAAAATGTATCTTTGTATCATGATCACTTTTAGAGCATGGGCACTTTAAGAGTAGACTACCTTAGGGGACACAACTAAGTTTATATATTGAATTAGGTTGTTTGTTTTGTTTTGTTGTTATGGTGAAATCTTTAGAACTGAGAGTATCTCTTGGTTGCATTCATGGTACCCATTAGGAAAAATATGAGCCCTATACAAAGGCATGTTCACACTTGGTGATGTTTGTAATGTGAATCCAGTCAAGAAATTGGTCTAAATTCATTCCTAGGGCCTTTAGTAACAACACTCTTTAACACCAAGTGTGATCATACTTGAAGGTTGTCAAAATGAAACAGCTTGAAGGTCGTGTTTTGGCATGGAGATTTCCTCAGAGACTACACGTGGGGTGCCTAGTCTATCATCGATCTTTGGCTAGGTAAATATATAGTCCCATTTCTCTCTAAAAAATCATGTCTATTTCACTCTAATGAATGAATAAATAAAGGCTGGAGGCCTATTGGAGTCTTCTTCTAATCTATTCAAGCCGTAAAGGTGCTATTCAGAAGCCTTACTTAAGCAGCTCTGTGACATTTCAATAAAAGTAATGGAATTTTGATTTATTTTTGAATCTTAAATTGTGAATCATTTGGACCATGCATCACTTGGTTGCATCTAGAAAATTCTCTCCAAGGACGAATGCACAAACTTTATTTTGTAGCATTTAAACATACAATGTGAATGTTATGCATTTTTGAATTATGGGCCAACTACATAGGGCTACACTAGTGTGCACTAAAATATAGCTTTTTCAACCTTTTTGATGTTGATTTGGAAGAACAAGATGCTAAGCATCAAGATGAATTTTTTTTCCTTATAGTGAAATATCTAAATATCTAAGTTTGGACAATATCTAAATATATCCTAATAAACCAAGTTTGCAATTTTTCTCCAATTCACTTTTGTGTGGATGTATTTTGTAACTTTGGTGAGCAAGTGCTAAATTTTTGCTAACTATATGGTAAGTGTATTGTCTTATTTATCTATCGTGAAGGTACCTATTTTTGTCATTGTACCATAAATCAATCTTGAAAATCTTTAGATACAAAAAGTTCAAAATTTATAGCTTACATGCATGAATGCAAAACATGGTTTATAATTCAATATATATTTGAACTTCACAAATTCATAGCACATTCATACAAACTCTAGAAAACCATCATTATATTATTTATAAAATTCATGATTCATAAATTGCTAACCTATTGAAAATAATTTCTTATGTGGATTCCACCTTAAAGTATGTGGAATTGATTAAAGTGACAATAATAGGTGCCTTCAACTTAGGTGGGTCCCTCAATCAAAATTTGATTTTCTCAGATGTCAAACTGCCTTTTGTCAAATAGTAAGGAAGCAAAGCTCTTTAACTTTGAATTTTTATGGTAGATGTGTGGCTACAATACCTTCACATGGCAAAAAAAAATCAAA